>CAMOHE010046491.1:19865-33655 GCA_946598075.1 Artocarpus hirsutus | reverse complement strand
CAAAACATGCATAAACTTTCATAATAATACTTCATGAGAAATCATCATGAGAAATCATCATATACCATCATAAAAATGGATTTCAAACTTTTCATAAAACTCATACTTTTCATAAACATATCATGTTGCAGGTGAGAATGTACTTACCTCAAATGAGCTTACTTAACCTTACTTTTGTAGGTGACAACGCCGTGGTCTTGATGTGCTCACTTCTCAATGTGTTCATGTCATACATTCATAAAATGGTAATTAACATTTATTTTAATGAATTAATTACCATAACATAACATCCATTACTTAACATTTCATTGGTGTGCAACACTTATTTAGGTGATACATACATATACTTATACTTTCATGCTTTGAAAAACGTTATCATCCAAAACATGCATAAACTTTCATAATAATACTTCATGAGAAATCATCATGAGAAATCATCATATACCATCATAAAAATGGATTTCAAACTTTTCATAAAACTCATACTTTTCATAAACATATCATGTTGCAGGTGAGAATGTACTTACCTCAAATGAGCTTACTTAACCTTACTTTTGTAGGTGACAACGCCGTGGTCTTGATGTGCTCACTTCTCAATGTGTTCATGTCATACATTCATAAAATGGTAATTAACATTTATTTTAATGAATTAATTACCATAACATAACATCCATTTCATATAACATCATATTTACATTCATTTCTTAAAAACATAATTATATAACATATTTCATTAACTTTAAAACATTCAAATAAAATTATCAACGCAATTACACTTCTAACCTACATGAATTCATAACTTAATAACTTTATTTTTACACACAATTTGAGTACCAAATTCTGCAATAACAAAGTTAACATATAAACATATTAGCATGATTTTTCTTTAATCATAAAAATTTCATTTAATATTTAAAACAAGTCATATATCATAAATACCAAAATCTGCCAGCAACCATAACACAGTGAACAATCCTTATCTTAGGTTCATTTTTCACAATTTCATACCATAGAAAAATCTACAAAATTTAGGAGATATAATAGACACATAGAACTATAACATATCCAAAAATCACCTTTAAATAAATTTTATACAATTCAAACCGTACATTAGATGGCAGAAACAAAATAGCCATAAACAATTTGGACAATGAATTACATGCAATAATAATTCCCAAACAATAAAAATAAATTTATTTGGACCTACAAATTCATATGATATCATTTTTAACATACACATATAGTGGCACAAAATTTCTCATTTTCAAATAAAATTATATAGTCATACTAAAATATCACATAACAAGAATTTCACAACTTTACTGTTTAAGCAGTTACATAACTTAGGCTTAATAAAAAAATTCTATAACACATGAAATATTCACCATATTATCACCAAAATTTCCAGTTTATAATTTAATATATATAATAGCATATATACCAATTTTCATGCAATAAAACATTCATATGCATCAAAAACAACAACCATACATATGTGCAACAAAATTGATCAGCAACAATTAACTGTGAGTGGTGGAGAGAAGAAAATTCATAACTTTTCATAGAAAATTTGAATTAATGTGAAATTTGGAGGAGAATCACAAAACACATGCATAATTAACATGCTAAAAATTCAGAGCAAAACACAATTTCTAGACGAAGATATGGCAGTCGGTTTGAAGAGATGAAAATTTCAGACATGCTAAAGAAATATTAAACTCTTACCTTAAAACGAATTCGTCCTTAATCTCCTTTGAAATAGTCCAAAGAAATTTCAATATTTTAAATAATAATAATAGAGGAAAAATTTGAGAGGATGAATGTCACGCCCCGAAGTACGGGAGGTGACGTGGTGGTTTAATTAAGTTAATTAAATAAAGATTTAGTTAAAAATAGGGTTTTAGAATTAAATTTATAAGTAAATTTGAAGAAATTTTAAATCGTTTGAATAGAATAATTTAAGGAATTAAAATAAACCATTATAATAATTAAGAAAATAAAAGAGCATTAAAAATATTTAAATGTGAGGTGGAACGAGTATGGGTCCCACTAGCCCACATTTTGTGCACACACATATAGTACTGACAATATTACAATACAACTACAGTCCAGAAATAACAGAAAGTTAAAGATCTTACATGCCTCGATTTGTACCACAACCTACCCAAATCTTCTACTGGTCGCAAGTCTGGTCAATGGACTCTTCTCCAATCCTAAGCGGATGTCCACCGAGGGTTAAGATTTTAAAACAAATAAAATGTGAGCGAAAGGCTCAGTAGGACTATGTTTGAAAATTATCCCATTTTAAAAGAAATTTCGTAAATCAAATAAACATATAAAAAACGAGCTGGAACAATCAAACAAATAAATAATTAAATGTGAAATTGAATAAAATATAATTTTCACAAAATAATTCAAACAAGTCAACCAGAAAGAATATCGTTTTCCTTCCCTGGGCAAACCATATGTAATTCACCACCGTAGTGGCCTAGTTGGGTTTCGAGACCTGCCCCCACGGTTGTTCACTACACGACCCGATCTCTGATATGGCATCATGCCCTCAAATATATATATATATACACACATACATATATATCTCTTTGATTCATAAAATCTCTCCTTTACCAGATATAATCATTTATATTCATTATGGGGTTCATTATGAACATTTCTCAATCAACTGCTTGTAAAGATATTTAAATAGAATCATTTCCCAATCTATCATTGAAAACATTTGATAAAAATTCATTTTTGGCTTAAATCATTTTGGAAATAGGGTTACCAAAGAAGAGGGGTAGAAGTCTTACCTCAATATTCATGTCGGTGTCCCACACTGTAATCCCGGTCCACTATACTTTCGCTCCGCGGATCCACGCACAAATCCTTAATGCATAGTAACTTAGTCCATTAGTATCTAACCCGAGGTATCCTATGATACTAAATCATCTCATGGTGTTCTAGTGTGCCATTTAGGTTTATAAAATCATTATATAAAGTTGAAATTTAAATCAGGATTCAAAACAGTTAAAACGGGTGAAAATCACAAAATTTTTCCTTGCTCAGGCGGCCTGCTGGTTTCCCTGGTTCGGCCTGCCGAACTGCACAGTTCGGCCTGCTGGAAGAACAGGTCTGGTTGGCCGAACATCTCCAGGTTTGGCCTGCCGGTCGGATGAATCCGGCCTGCCGAACACGAAGTTCGGCCTGTCAATCTGGGAAATTCCAAAAATTTTCATGCACGGGTTCTCGGCTTCCCGAATCCAAATTCTCAAATCTCACTTGTTTTCTCAGTTCCCAGGCATGGATAATTATTATAAGCAATAGAAAAACATACTAAAACACTTTTTAATGGGTTAAAACAAGTTTTAAACAAGATTTTCTCAAAAATTCCAAAAATAAAAAAATAAAGGAAAAATGAAAAATCTTGATTCTAATCTGTTTTTGATGAAATAAAGTTTCAATCCTAGTTAATATAAGTTACTCTAAGCTAGATTAAAGCTTTTCTAAGCTCAAAATTGCTTAGATCTCAAAATGTAATAAAATTTGAAAAATTGAAAAACTTTTGAATTTTAAAAACTAACCTCGAATCGAAGCTTAAAAATGATGTTTTTGTTGTTAAATCTCATTCCCAAGCCTTCAATCTTCTAACCCAAAGCTTAAATCCAAATTTTATTTCAAAATTTAGAGAGAGAAAATGAGAGGGGAAGAGAGAACCGAGAGAGAGAGACGAGAGAGGTGAGCGAGAGAGAGGAGAGAGAAAATAAAAGTGAGAGAGAGAGAGGGAAAATAAATAAGGGGAAAGAAAAAGTAGTTGCACAGGACTATGTGCAACAGTACACTAAAATTAAATTAATAATTAAAAACAATTTAGAATAATTAAAAATCACTAAAAGAGTAAATTAACACAAAGTTTCTTAATTTTCACAAAATAATCAAATTAAGTTCAAAACACTCATCATGGCACACAAATTCACCATTTTACACTCTAATATCATTTAATTAACTTCGGGGTGTTACAATGAATGAGAAGAGAAATGTGATAAGAAGAGAGAATGAGAGAGAGAGAGAAATCGCGCGAGAGAGAGAGAGAGAGAGTGTTAATATGATAATGAAAGCAACGTAAAAAGGAATGAGAGATGTTTCAAAAATTTTCTGACTAAAACGGGCTCAAATGCTTGGAGAATGGGAAGCAATAAGGGAAGGTCATCAATTTTGTAACGATTACCATATTTTACCTTTGTAAAACGGGAAAACTTATCCATTAATTCAAATCCATCAAAAGTCAATTGCTTCATTACCAAAATTAAACAAATCATCCTATAATTAGGTTAATTATCCAAAATAAATTATCCTTATCACAATTCAACCTTATCACAATTTTTATGAAATTTCTGCTGACTGCTTGTCAGTTGTCATCGGTCTGCCGATCTTTAAAGTCTGGCCTACCGATGATATACCATCGGCTTGCCGTTCTGAGAAAATCATTTCGGCCTGCCGAACTGAATGGTCCGGCCTACCGATCTGTCCTTAAAAACAAAAATCATTCATAACATTAAATTATCAATAAAATATGATTAAACATATAACATTAATGACATAAACATTTGAGCACATCAATTTCACGTAAGCATCACCTGCCATAACACTTAGAATAAAATGGTTAGCACCATCTATCAAATATCATAACACATATCATAAATATAACATTTAACGTTGTCATTTATCATAGCATAATCCGTTATATAAAATTAGGCGGGCGTTACACTTCCGATCAACTGTTTTCGGCCCTTTGAATAAGACTGCTATTTCTCAACCTTCTATTGGCATACCGGTCTCAAAGTTTAGCCTACTAGTATTTTTCATTGGTATTGTTCATCGGCCTACAGAACCTGCCGATAGGACAACTTCTGGGAATTGTAGTTTCCATTTTCATATTTTTCAAACTTTAAAACTTAATCCGATCATTTTTAACAATTTTTAGGGTATAGAAAATGCAAAAAACCATGGATTAACACATTTAAACACATATAGATCATTCTTTTCAAAATTTTCATGCTCAATAAACAAATCTAAACTAAAAATCAAAACTTTTCAAAACTTGCTGAAAAAACTCATTTTAAACAAAGATATATGTAAATCAAGCTTCAAAAACATTGTATAATTACCCACAAACATCAAGAACACATTTCTCTCAATTTTCATTGCAAAATACAACTTAGAACCAAGATTAAAGTTTTAGAAATCTAACCTTAAAAACTTAGCTTAAATCCGTGATTTTGATCTTGAAGATGTTTAAGCCTCTTCGATCTTGGGTTTGTGAGTGATTATTTGTGGTTTTTATGAAAAGATAGCCTGAGGTTTCCTTTGATTCTCTCTAGTTTATCTCATCATGGAAGAAGAAATAAAGAAGAAGAAAGGAAAGAAAAAGAGAATAAAGAAAAGAAAGAAGCTTGGAGAGACGTGAGAGAAAGTGAGAGAAAATGAATTGATCTAAATTGAAAAGGAGAAATGAATGATTAAGGAGTAGGTGAGAATGAGTCTCCTCTAGAGACTTTTAGCTCAAATAATGCCAAATGACATTTTTGTAATTAATTAAAAGTTTCAAGGCAATTTTGGTAAATATACTTAATGAGTATAAGAAATTTTTAGGAAAATTTAAAAATAGATAGAAATAAATAATATGAAATAGATTTTAGATGAGAAAAATTTTAATTGACACACTAATAATTAATTTAATTGCTATAATACCTGTTAGGAAAATAACGGGTGTTACAAATTGGGTATTTTTTCATCATCTTTAATTTTAAAGTGCCTCCATCTTCAAAGAATTATATAGAAAAATCCTACACCATTTGTAGCGTACAAATAATTTTATAATGATAGATTGCCCATTTAGCAAATACACTAAATAAAAATAATGTTAGAATCAATGCCTTATGGATTAAACAATGTTACTATTTTGAGACGTTTCATCAATAAACTATTTATTATTTATGTCATATATTAATATTGTTCTCTTTATATTTATTTGTGATGAATGTATGCTAAGCAAACTAAAGTCTAAGACTATCATGCTAGACCTTTAAGCTCATGCATATAATGGATAGATTATATAAAAGACATGAATCTTATAGTGATAGTCTAAATATAAAGATCCTCAATTGAGGAAATAACATCGAGCACTTTATTCATGTCAAGATTGTTCTTTTGTCTACATCTTTAACAGCAGATGACTTTTCTTAGTCATCGAAATTGGGCTTTTCTTGGTTATCGAAATTGGAACTCTATGAGTAGATACATTAGTATATTGTTATTAGTGATAATATAATAGATCATGACTACAGATGAATTAATTTAATTAATAATTCTATTTGAATAAATCAATTCACTTTAGATAACCATGTATGTTACATCTTAATCTTAAAATAGATCAATAGGTCCTATTCTTGGCTGGTGTCTTTTGATGTAACAAAGGGTGACACCCTAAATTGAATGAAAGTACACATATGGTACGATAGAGACATGACTCTTGAATGACATCGACTTGTTATTCATAGGTATAGAATTCAAAGCTCTTTGGTAGAGTTATGTAACACCCAAAAAATCTAATTTGGTATAATTGGTGTTTAGATGGTGGATTAGTATGCTTTAATGTAAATTTGAACTTAATTTGAGTATTTTATGGTATTTTAAATTTGTCTCATATTAATTATTTTGTATGTCATTTTGGATTTTTGAATAAAACAACTTGTCAAAATGCCCAGTGTGTCCTAATTTCAAAACATGGTGCTAGGAACACGGTTTTGCTTTCCTCACTTTTCTATTTATTTTCCCTTCATTCTCCCTCTTACTCATTCTCTCAGTCTCTCTCTTTCTTCCTTCTTTTCCCTCTCTCCCACGCTGCCCTCTCTCTTTCTCTTCCTCTCTTCATTTTGATTTTGAATCTTTGGACTTGGAGTTTATCCTCAGTTGGATTAGATGGTGAGGAACACGATTTGGGCTTCCACAAACCAATTTAAAGCTTCAAATTCAAGGTTGTTTATGGTTCCTGTGGAGCTAACGTATACCAGATCGGGATTGCGGTGTCGAACTTTGGTACGAGATATCAAGGTGGGATTTCTAACCCCTTTCTTTGGTAGCCATGATTTTAAAAAGGATTGCCCACAAAAAAATTTTCCTTCTTAATTGTTTTCTATGAATGAGGTTTACTACATATTTTCATTATTAGCTAAATAATGAATGATCATAATGAATATAATGAGAATGTTTGGTAAAAGAGACACGATTATGATGTGACACTAGATGTGTCAGTTGGTACCGTCCATTATGATATTATAGGGCATGATGCCATGAACAGAAATCGAGTCGTGGGGAGCGTGACCTTGGGTGCAGGTCCTGAAGCCTAGCTGGGCCACTTCGGTGGTGATTGATATGGCTTTGCTTATGCTATAATTAGACTATCTATAAATGAATAAAGAATTAATTGGTATAAATAAGAAATTTCTAGTTTCACTTTGCTATTTGTTTATTTATCTGTCCCATGTTTTGACTATTATTTAATTATGAATATACATGCTTGATTTAAAATATTTTTGAAGACTTAATCCTATTGAGTCCTTCGCTGACATCTTTCTTATTTTAAAAACTTCCCCCCCCTTCTAGGTGGAACTCGGCATAGGGAGGATTGAAGAACCGGGAAGAAACAACAAGGTTAGATTACTATTTCCTAGGATATCTGTAAACAAGGCATGTAATGTTTTAACCTATTAACTATCTTTGGACTATGGTAATGTATTTAATATTGTTAGTACTATGTGTGCACTCTAAAGTGGGTCCGATGGGGCCCAATGGTGTTTGTTTATTTAATATTTTCTCATTCACGTGCTCGCTTCCATGCATCTTATAAACAATCATTAGGAATTTTTAACAACTTCGTATTATTATAATTGATGGTTAATATCTTTTAAAATGATAGTTTCTACATAATTTACTTTGTTTAATCTAATTGATCTACCACGTCACTCCCTTAATTTTGGGGCATGACAAATTCGTATCAGAGCCCTAAGTTTATGAACCTTGGGAATTGTGCACACATAGGTATGGCGATGAGAAACCACTAATAGTCTAATTTTGTTTTCAGAACTGAGGGAATGGCTCCAAGACGTCATCCAGCTACTACAAATGCGAATCCTACAGATGAGGAAGGCTTGATGGAGCCATGTTTTCCGCCTTTCGGCAGATGACCACGAGGGCTAGGCCTGAGGATTCTAGGCAAGTCACCGACTTACGTACTTTAAAGAGTTCCATCGTGCATCTATTTTGACTTTTGATGGAAATGGGGACTTGCTAATCACTGAATATGGGTTGGATCCAATAGTAAAGCACTTGGACACTCTCAAAGTACCGATGGAGTATCGCATTGATTTCATAGTTTATAAGTTGGAAGGTAGTGCCAATACATGGTGGAAGTGAGCGCAGCGTTTGAAAAACATTAGAAACATTAGTTGGGACAGATTTGAGGAGCTGTTCTGTGAGCGCTACTTTCCATTAGGATACAGGGATAAGAAGGTTACCGAGTTTTATCGATTAGAGTAGGGTGATATGATGGTTCGAGAATATGAGGCTAAGTTTAAGGAGTTGGCTAAGTTTGCTCCATCTGTTGTGGCTTCTGAACAGGAGAAATGTATCAAATTCCAGGACAGACTTAAGGCATCTATCCTACGGCAAGTGGTGGCCTTGCGACTTCAAAATTTTGGTGAGTTAGTATCTTTAGCAATTTTTGTGGAAAGTGAACATGCTCTTTATAGTGAAAATCATGTAAGGACATTAAAAGGGCCCTAGAAGAGTAATCAAAGAAATAGTGGTAGCCGCCAACTCCAAATAAAGAACCAGCAAGGAAATGCTAGCAGTGGGAGTAGTAGTTCGTCAGGCAACGGACATAGTCACCCTTATAGTTTTCATTGTCATTATTGCCAGTAGTCAAGACACATAAAGAGGAATTGCCCAATTAGGAATGCTCGACAGGGATTCCAGGTTGGAGAGGGTGCAAGTTGTCAGTTTCAAGGTCAGTTTTTAGTTCTTCCTCAACTGCCTTTTTGTCAATCCACTCTACAGCAGACAGAGTACCCGGTGCAAGGGCATCAACAACAGGGTTTTGAGTGGAACACTCTATAGTATCGAGTGCCAAGTACAGCTAGTATGCAATCGCCTCCACCGCAACAATATCGACCAGCTAATCTGGGACCTATCAATATCAACAAGCAAAAAGGGAAGTCTCCAGCCTAGATCCACACCATGACATCAGGGAGTTCGGATGCTCAAACCAGCCATGTAGTGGTTGATGGTATGATATTAGTTTTCAAGTCTTTAGCCCATGTTCTATTTGATACCGGTGCCACTCATTCCCTCATCTTGAGTTCTTTTGTACATGCCTTGGGTTTAGAAACAGAGGAATTTAATGAACCCTTGATGATTTCCTCACCTTTGGGGCGGGTGTATGTAAACTATGTATGTAAATCCTGCAAGATAGTGATTGGTGGTGAGACTCTGAAAAGTGATTTGATTGTAATCCCCATGAGATCATATGATGTGATTTTGGGAACGGACTGGTTGTCCAAGTACAATGCTTTAGTTGACTGTCAACTTAAAAGAGTAACCCTAGTGTCAGATAGGAGGATGCTGAGCACTTACCAAGGCAGTAATGATCGGGTAATGAGTGAACAATTTATGAAACCGTGTCTTAGAGGACGAAGGAATTTGGTTTGTTATGCACTTCTCCTGGATCTTGAAGAAGAGTCTAACACAACAAGGAGGAATATAACGATACCAGTGGTTGATGAATTTGACGATGTTTTTCCCGATGAGTTACCAAGATTACCGCCCCATCGTGAAATTGAGTTTAGCATTGAGTTGTTTCCTAGGACTGCTTCGATCTCCGTAGCACCATATCGGATGGCACCGATAGAAATGAAGGAACTTAGGGAACAGCTACAAGAACTAGTAGATAAGGGGTATATTCAGAATAGTACGTCGCCATGGGGCGCACCAGTTTTGTTCGCCAAAAAGCACAATGGTACCCTTCGGTTATGTATTAATTATCGACAGCTAAATAGAGTCACCGTAAAGAATAAATATCCATTACCTAGGATCGATGAGTTATTTGACCAGTTAGGAGGTTCTCCATATTTTTTGAAGATAGATTTGTGTTCTGAATACCACCAGCTCAGGATTAGGGAAGAGGATTCCCAAGACTACCTTCAGGACTCAGTACGGACACTTTAAGTTTTTGGTGATGCCATTTGGGCTGACGAGCACTCCTGCAGTATTCATGGATCTAATGAATATGATTTTTAGGCCTTATTTAGATTAGTTTATGATTGTGTTTATTGACGATATATTGATCTATTCTAAGACCTAGGAGGAGCATGAGCAACACCTTAGGATAGTGCTATAGATTTTGCGAGAACACTAGCTGTACGCCAAAAAGGAAAAGCGTGAGTTCTGGTTAATTGAGATCAAGTTTCTGGGACATATTATCTTTGAGTAGGGCATCTCAGTAGATCCATCTAAGATTGAGGCTATAGTGCAGTGGGAATGACCAAGGAACGTGGCCAAAATTCATAGCTTCTTGGGACTTGCATGGTATTACAGGAAGTTTGTAAAGAATTTTTCTAAGACAGCAGCCCCATTGACACGGTCGATCAGGAAGAATGTTAGGTTTGAATGGGATGAGGATTGTGAGCACACATTCCAATAGTTGAAAGATCGATTGACTTCAGCTCCAGTCTTGATTATTTAGAGCAGTGATGAACCTTATGAGGTCTACACCGATGCATCAGGACGAGGTCTCGGATGCATGTTGATGCAGCATGGGGGAGTTGTCGCTTATGGATTGCAGCAATTAAGGCCTCATGAGCAGAATTATCCCACGCATGATTTAGAGCTTATAGTAGTGATTTACGCCTTAAAGATTTGGAGATGTTTCTTGATTGGTGCAACTTTTCAGGTTTTCTCAAATCATAAGAGCTTGAGGTATTTGTTCACTCAAAGGGATTTGAATCTAAGACAGCAAAGATGGATGGAGTATATGGAAGACTATGATTTCACGTTGTAGTATCATTCGGGTACGGTCAACATAGTCACAGATGCGCTCAGTAGGAAAGCTTCAGGATTTCTTGCATGTTTAGCACTCGAAGATTGGAGGAGAGATGCTATAGTAAGTGAGTATGGACTGTAGTGCCACGATGGTGGCAATCAGGTTTTGGTGTACCATATGGAAACGACTCCAGCTTTTGTCCAGATGATAAAGCAAAATCAGTGGCGAGACCAACACCTTCAGGGAATATACACTCGGATCCAAAATAGGGAGCAATTCGAAGAATGGAGAATTCATACAAATGGGTCTGTATATTTTAGGGAACGCCTAGCGGTGCCTGTGATCGAGGACATGATAAAAGTCATGATGGATGAAGCTCACAAGTCTCAGTTTGCCATTCATCTAGGGAGTGCAAAGATGTACCATGATTTGAAAAGACAGTATTGGTGGAGAGGCATGAAGCGAGATGTCCATGAGTACGTGGCTAAGTGCGTGAATTGTCTCTAGGTAACGTTCGAGCATCAAAAGCCTGTTGTTCAACTTCAACTGCTTCCTATTTTGGGGTAGAAGTGGGAGCATATCACGATGGATTTCCTCACCGGGTTACCGAGGACGGAACAAAGGCATGATGCGATTTGGGTTATCATTGACAAGTTGACAAAATCAGCGTATTTTATTCCTTTCAGGTCGACGTGTTTGAGACATATTTTGGGAGAGTTCTATTTGCAGAATATCGTAAGGTTGCACGGAGTTCCCTTGTCCATTACTTTTAATAGAGATACCCGGTTTAATGGCAATTATTGGAGGAGTTTTCAAGAGGCTTTGGCCATAGACTTGAACCTTAGCATAGCCTTTCATCCTCAAACCGACGGACAATCAGAGCGAGTTATTCAGATCCTTGAGGATATGTTACATGCGTAAGTTTAGACTTTGGCGGGGATTGGAAGAAGTATTTGCATTTAGCAAAGTTCACATACAATAACAGTTATCAGGCGAGCATTGGAATGGCACCATTTGAAGCACTTTATGGACGGCTGTGTCAGTCACTAGTATGTTGGGCAGAGCCAGAAGATAGAGTTGTTCTTGGACCTGATGAGATACATGATAGCAATGAAAAGGTCATCGTAATCCGTGATCAGTTAAGGGTTGCCCATAGTAGGCAAAAGAGCTATGCAGATAGGAGACGACGGCCTTTGGAATTCAAGGAAGGGGATTTATTCAAGGAAGGGGATTTTGTTCTTTTGAAAGTTTCATGGCACAAGGGCATAACACGTTTCGGTGTAAGTGGGAAACTTGCACCGAGATATATCAGACCATTCGAGATCACTCAGTGTATAGGTGTACTCGCTTATCGCCTTGACCTTCCTCTCGAGCTTTCTCACATTCATGATGTGTTCCATGTGTCGATGCTTCAGAAATGTCTACCTAAACCGAGCAAGATTATCTCTTTTCATGATGTGCAAGTCGAGGAAGACACAACTTACGAGGAGGTGCTAGTTCAAATTATTGATCGAAAAGTAATAAGTTTGCGACGCCGTGAAATACCCCTAGTGAAAGTTGTCTGGTAGCATCATGGGGCTGATGAAGTGACTTGGGAATTAGAGTCAACAATGAGAGAGTTGTACGCTCATTTGTTCTGTTTTTAATTGGTATAATTGGTGTTTAGATGGTGGATTAGTATGTTGTAATGTAAATTTGAACTTAATTTGAGTAATTTATGGTATTTTAAATTTGTCCCATTTTAATTATATTGTATGTCATTTTGGTTTTTTGAATAAAACAACTTGTTAAATGCCTAGTGTGTCCCAATTTCAAAACCTGGTGCTGGGAACACGGTTTTGCTTCCCTCACTTTTCTATTTATTTGCCCTTCATTCTCCCTCTCACTTATTCTTTCAATCTCTCTCTCTCTTTCTTCCATCTTTTTCCTCTCTCCCACGTTGCCCTCTTTCTTTCTCTTCCTATCTTCATTTTAATTCGAATCTTTGGACTTGGAGTTTATCCTTCGTTCGATTAGGAGGTGAGGAACGGTAAGGAACACGATTTGGGCTTCCATAAACCGATTTAAAGCTTCAAATTCAAGGTTGTTCGTGGTTTTCATGGAGCTAACGTATAGCGGATCGGGACTGTAGTGTCGAACTTTGGTACGAGATATCGAGGTAGGATTTCTATCCCCTTTCTTTGGTAGCTATGATTTTAAAAAAGAATGCCCACAAAGAAATTTTCCTTCTTAAATGTTTTCTATGAATGAGGTTTACTAAATATTTTCATTATTGGCTAAATAATGAATGATCATAATGAATATAATGAGAATGTTTGGTAAAAGAGACACGATTATGATGCGACACCAGATGTGTCGGTTGGTACTGTCTGAAATGATATTATAGGGCATGATGCCATGAACAAAGATCAGGTCATGGGGAGCATGACCTTAGGGGCAGGTCCTGAAACCCAGTTGGGCCACTTCGATGGTGATTCATATAGCTTTGCCTATGCTATAATGAGACTATCTATAAATGAATAAAGAATTAATTGGTATAAATAAGAAATATCCAGTTTCACTTTGTTATTGGTTTATTTATCTGTCCCATGGTTTGACTTTTATTTAATTATGAATATACATGCTTGATTTTAAAATCTTTTTGAAGACTTAATCCTATTGAGCCCTTCGCTCACATCTTTCTTGTTTTAAAAACTCC
>CAMOHE010046491.1:0-19845 GCA_946598075.1 Artocarpus hirsutus | reverse complement strand
CCCCCCCCCCCCCCCCTCCTTCTAGGTGGAACTTGGCATAGGGAGGATTGAAGAACCAGGAAGAAATAGCAGGGTTAGATTACTATTTCTTAGGATATCTGTTACCAAGGCATGTAATGTTTTAACCTACTTAACTTTCTTTGGACTGTGGTAATGTATTTAATATTGCTAGTACTATGTGTGCACTCTAAAGTGGGTTCGGTGGGGCCCAATGGTGTTTTTTTATTTAATATTTTCTCATTCACGTGCTCACTTCCATGCATCTTATAAACAATCGTTAGGAATTTTTAACAATTTCGTATTATTATAATTGATGGTTAATATCTTTTAAATTGGCAGTTTCTACATAATTTACTTTATTTAATCTAATTAATCTGCCACGTCACTCCCCTAATTTTGGGGCGTGACAAGTTAATGGCATCCTCTTATAGGCATTATCTTAAAATCAAAAAACTAGAATTCCCAGTCATTTTGATATATTTGTGTGACCAATTGGTTTACTACTTATATTGGTTATAAATGGTAAGTATTCCCATAGTGAGATGATGAAACATAGGATAAATATAATGGGAAAGGTAAAATGAAACTTATCCTTAAGTCGATTACGAATATCTTATGGGGATGTTACACATCATAATTTTTCATAGATGGAAAAAATTATTGGAGTATTATAATCTTGTACATAATTTAAAAGTGTAGCTCTAAGCTTTTAGTTGAGTAGTGTTAGAGTTGATAATTCTAAAATAAGCGTGTTGGGGACATATCATTTTATAATTATAAGAGCTTGATTTATATATATCTATCAGGTCCCCTTTACTAGCTCATATATATTCTTGTAACATTACGATGTGCTTTTCTTACAAATTTACAACCTATGTTAATTATACGATTGGTTCAAATTCAGTTAACTAGATTGTAATAGTTAATGATAGTTTATTGGCTAATTTAATTTTATAAATTAATTCAAGATAAATGTATTGAATTATTTGTATTTTTTTTATTTATGGAATTAATGGTATATCACTATTTAATTAAGTAACTTCTACATTAGGTTACTTAGATAAAAATTGAGATTCTATGAAAGATTCTTGGGTCAAATAAAATAGGTCCAATCAGGTAGGAACCGATTGATTGGTGGCTAGACAAGTTGACCAAGGCATTTAAGACATGAGAATGTGCACTCTATCTTGGACTAGTTGATTGGTGCATATAGCACAGGTCGACTAGTTAGCCACATAGACAAACGTGGCTTTACACGTTTTGAGACAATATCTTGACTTAGAAATGAATTTGGAAGCCTTTTTTAAGTAGAATTGAAGCCTTACTAGCCACTATAAATAAGAAACATATTCCTTTTATTTGGTAGATCACTTGAGAAATATGAAGAAAGTTTTATAGAGAGAGACTAAGAAACTCTCATAAAACTATTGTTTAACATCAAGAACAATCATTCTTGATTTTCTCTCATAGTTTGAAGGAGGCTCATTGCCAAGAGGAAGATCAAACGACGTGTACCCATTCATATTTTGACGTGAAAAAGAGTGAAGAAGACCAATTAGTTGATACTCTTTCAAACGTAATTCTCTCGTAGCATTTTTGCCAAATTAATTGAATCGAAGATGCAATTACTGATTTCCTAGAGGTACGATGATCTAAATATAAATTATGGTATATCATAACTCGATTCTATGAAACAAATTTATTTAAAATTTTTTAAAATTTCACTGTGTACTCATTTTCTAATAAATAATACAATTAAATTTCTAAAGGAACCATAGCCAATAGATTTAAATAAATATTAACAATTAGTATAAATAATAATTAAGATAGACATAAAAATTGATGACAATAGCTCTAGATGAACAAGTGTTCCAAAACCTTTAGATCTTCTTTGTTATTCTCCTTCTTCTAGTTCAACTAATGTGTCGACACTGGTGAAATTTCTTTAAAAAATCACTTTAATATCTCTTTCCAATCTTTCTCAACAAAGGTTTTTCAAAGCTTAAAGAGGGGAGTAATTAAGAACACTAAGTATAGGCTAGAGAAAAGTCTGCTGAAAATAGAATCTAGGTCTATTTATAAATACACTAATGCTTAGTAGTTGAAGCAAAATCCTACTAGGATTCTATTGACAATCATGCCTACCCCTTGGGTTGAAGGGCATGATCTCAATCCTCCAATAGTGAGGTGACACATGTCACAACTACCTCCAATAGTGTAATCCTATACCCATTCAGTATCTTTCTAAGATCTAATTTTGGTCCAAAACAAAATATTATTTACTTTAACTTTTAAAATAAATATCTTCCATGATTTTCTTAATTATTTAAAATATCTCATTAAATAAATAATTATTGTGCAGTATCTATTTCAACTTAAAATTTATTTTTGTACAGTGAGAGTACAAATAGATCACATAAAGATCATCATATGATATATTGGAATCTTCTAATCATGGAATTGGTGCCACATGTACAACTAGAGTACATTTGATTGGCTTTACACATAGTGTAGGTGGAGCACTATGGGAATTTGTAATTCTTCCCTTATAAATTAGAAATAATAAAAAAAAATTTCTATTGATCTATCTGACAAAATGTTATGGAGCTAATAAGGGAGCCTAATGGACATATATAATTTAAGGTCCAATAATTATTTATAATTTAATTATTTAACAATTAAATTAATAATAATTACTAACTATAGTTTATGCCATTATCAAAAACCGAACCTATACCTTTAAATTATATACATTAATTTTATGGAACTTTAAAAATAAAATGTTGAGAATAAGGTTGCTTATTGATATAATCATATACGATGTGATAATATACTTTATAATAATATTCATAATTAGAGCCAGATTTATAGTGTTTCATGCTACCTCTCTAATTATTTCTTTATTAATAAGTTTTGTTAATTCTCTAATGGGAGATTTATTTATGAATAAAGCATAAATGAAGATTTAGGTAACATTTGATGTCCTATATCGAATAGCAAGTACTCTTCACCCAAGTTTCCAAATTAATACTCATAAAAATATTATCTCATCATTCTATGTAGTAAGAATTGTGGATTCCATATTTGTGAGAAGTATTACTAGCTACTTATAATACTATGTCTCCAATGTATTGTTTTTTGTCATGAATTTATGAATCTCATTTTTTGGTAATCAAAAGACATAATTTATAGATGTGAGTCATGCAATCACTTTAGGCTTAAGGCATGATTCGGAAAATGATCAATAATGATAAAGTATTAATTTCTTGTTACAGAATTACAAAAGAAATTAAATTCCATCTTAGTCTAGGTTTAAGATATTCTAAACACACTAATGTCTTTATCTAGTAATCATAACATTCTATAATCTGAGTAAGATCATTGCTCCAAATTGAAAATAAAGAACATTACAATCTAAAGAAAGATAAAGTGTTCAGCTTTATCAATTGATTGTAAACCAAATTTTCACTAAGTACACATAATCGTATTCTTCACATTACAAACACTTCATATACATGATTATGGAGTTTTCTAATTATTGGAACCTTAATGATATGTATACACACACACATACACACATAAGGGCTTTATTATTTCAACATTGTAGCATATACAAATAGAGTATTATTCGATTACAAATATAACCAAATGACCAAGCTTCTTTTTTGTAAGTCCCAAATAATGTCTTTAAAATGATAAAATTAACTCTTGCTAAGGAGTCATGGCTACATGAAGTAATCGTATTATTATTTATTCATCCAAATTTTCCTAAATATATTTAATGTATTTATTCCTTAGGGTGTTGATCCTAACAAAATGAAGTGCTAACTTACTAATAAATAACATTCCTTCATGTTCTCTATTATATTTATCTTTAAATATGTGCAGGTATATATCATGGAGGATCCTATACTTGTTAATAGTACGTGACCATGTGTAGGGTTCATATATAGAAGATATGATTTTGTTAAACAATATAAAATATTTTTTATAGTCTTAGTTACAGTCAGGCACTTTATCTTGCTAAAAATTGTCATGTTATCTATTCTTAAATACGAGCTTATTTAAATTGCAGTAATGTTGATGCTTATTGAATAAAGTCACTAGTGTTTGAGAATATTGAACCATGACAATGATGGAATTATGATTCTTATGTATTTCTTGTTAAGAATTAAATTGTATCACTGTTTATCATTTTATGGATATTACCTTAATCTTGAATGATTAGTGGATTCATATATATTTATTTTACCTTTAGAATTATCAATATGCAATATCAAGTTTATTGATAAAAAAACTTGATAAGTTGGAGACATAATAACAATATTTCACCCACAACTTATATTAAAAGAAGAAAATATAATATCATGATAATTAATTTAGGAAATTGGAGAATGAGATCTTGTTACTTGATATGGGATATCAAATATAAACCCAATCCTCATTTATAATTCATTCATAAATATATTATCCATTAAAGGAAAAAAAAAACTCTTGGGCTAAAATGTAATTAGAGAAGTTGAATGAAACTATGAATAGTTATGAAAATTATTTTGGAGGGTAAATTACATGGGTAAATGATTATATCAATGCAATATCTTAAACATTATGGTTTGCATACATCATGTTCTTTATAATTTATATATATATATATATGTATGTATGTATAATTTAAGAGTAAAAATCAAACTTAATAATTATAGTAGTTTAAGTATGAGTAACAATCTAATTATAGATAATTATTGGAGCTTAAATTCCATAAATTTATTTTGTCCTAATTCTATTGGTTTTCTAAAACAATTTTAGACAAAAAAGATGAAAATGTGGTAAAATGCAAAACGTGTGTAACAAAAATATTCTCACAACTTTTGTTTAACATGCTATAAAGTATAAATTTAGCACTTAATGAATAGATATACAACTTAATCTAACTGGTTGAAGCGATAGGATTGGATTTTTCTACTAGAGATCACTGTTTTCTATATAAAACTAAAGTATTGTTGCCTAGTCCCTTAAGGTTTTTCTCAAGATCACTTGCTCACTTTTCTCTCCCATGAATCTCAATGGATGAGCAAAGCGAGATTGGGAATGGAAGAATGCTTCTTATCTTTTTTTTTTTTTTTTCTATTTACACGCCTACTGCTAGGCTCTCTGGTAGAATTTTTGCAGTCTAACTAAGACATTTACTTGTGTATAGAATGAATAGGGAGGCCTCTATTTATAGAGAATGGGAGACCCAATTAATTCTGGAAGATTCCTTTATTTTAATTTTAAATTTCATACATTTAATTAAAATAAGAAAAAGATAAGTTTCAGTTCCTTATATCGCATGTGGCGCCACACACAAAAAGATCCTTTTGCTTGTGGCACCAACTACTAGTTAGTAGAAGAAAAAATACTGGTTGTTAACGAGTTTGATTTGTTTCCAAATTTAGATTAATAATTTTGAATTAAATCATATTTATCTAAAATTAGAAGGCTTTTGAAATAAAAAATTTAATGAACAAGTTTTGGACTGCACAAGGAACTTTTCCTTATGCTTGTGTTTGTTAGACGTGTATGCCCTAAAGAGTAAAAATATAATATGTTTTTGTGGATATTTTTATCAATAAAGAATTTATTTATTATTAATATACCAAAATTTGTCCTCTTTATGTTCATATTTGTTGAATGCATGTTAAGCAAACAATAGTATGAGATTATTAGTCTAAACCTTTAGGAATTGGGCATATGATGGATAGATTATGCGGAAGACACAATTCTTAAGGTGGCGGTCTAAATCATAAGATTTGCAATCGAGGGAATAAAGTTGGGCACTTTATTCATGTAAAGATTGTTATGTAGTCTATATACCTATTGTGAGAAGGTTTGTCTTAGCCATCGAAGGCAGACGCCATGAATAGAAACATTGGCATGTTGTCAAAGGTGACGATGTGTTGGATTGAGACATAAAGTAAATTGGTTTGGATTAATAATTCTGTCTCAGCAAATCAATTCACTTTAGACAATCATTTGTATGGTATCTTAATCTTGAGATGAATAGTGGGCCCATTTTCTTGACTTGTGTCTTTTGATGTACCAAAGGGTGACACTCACATTTTAATAGTGGTACGCATGCCGGTATATTGGAGGCATGACTCTTGATAGAGTAGGCCAGTTATTCATAGACATGGAATCCATAGCTCCTCTTTAGGAATAGTGATATCCTCTTCTATGTGTTGTCCTGTAATTGAAAAATTGGAGAACTTAACCATTTGAATACATAGATGTAACCGAGGAATATACCATCTTTAGATGGTAAGTTTTCTGATGGTAAGTTTTTCGATGGTGAGATAATGAAATGTAAGATAAAAATAAACGAGATGGTAAGGCAGAACGTGTCCTTAAGCTAATTATGGACAATCCTATAGGGATGCAATGCACTATGATTTGTCATGGAGACTTAGCTATACGGGCTTCGTGATTCTATATAGTTTGAGAGTACAGCTCCAAGCCTTTAGTGGAGTAGCAATGGAGTTGATAATTATGAAATGTATATCTAGGATATTAGGTTTCATAATTATTGGGACCTTGAACTATATAGGTCCATTTGGTCCCCTTTGCTAGCTCACAAAAAACTGTAATGATACAGTGTGCTTTTCCAAAAATTGATAACTTATGTCAGATTTATCATATTGGCTTAAATTTGGTAAAATCAGGTAATTAATGTCTATTTATCGGTTGAATTAATTTTTGTGATAAAATTAATTCAGATAAACTTGTTAAATTATCGGGATTGGATAATTCATGTCTGTTTATCAATTGCATTAATTTTGAATTAGTTAAAGATGAACTTGTTGAATTATCAGGAATATTTATTTTCCTAGAGATTATCTAGATAAAGTTGTTTTAATTATATAATTTCTCTATTGGGTTATTTGAATTAAAAGTGAGACGTTATCCTATAGAATCTCGGGTGGAAAATAAAAGATTCGCTGGGATTTTTATTGCAGGTTCGGCATGTCGATCCTCAAGTTTGGCTTGTTGATGGGGCAAGTTCGGCATGCTAGTTAGACATATCGGCATGCCAATCACACGATAAAAAGATCATGCATTTTCACATGGATTTCATCATATATTAATCTTAATTTGACTTTTATTCGAATTTTGAGGCATTATTTGATAATGACTAACTCCTGAGCCTAACCTCTATATAAAGGGAGTGAGTCTCATTATTATTTAGATCAGTTGAGAGATTATGAGTGAAACTCTACTGGCGAGATTCTAAAACTTCTTGAGGGCTCTTGTTCACAAATCACAAACGCTAGCTTTAGGTTCTCTCAATTGATTGGAAGGAGAGTTACATGGTGGAAGAGCTATACATGTGAGCCCATACTCACTCCAATTGTGGATAGAGAATAGTAAAGAAGGCCAGTTGGTTGATGTCCTTCTGAAACATTACTTCTCTTCACTGATTGAGGAAGCTTTTCGGCATTTACAAGGTTAGCAAGATCTGGTTAAATTATACATATAGCGTGTCAAACTAATGTTTTGAAAAATATTTTGATATAAAAAATTTTAAAATTCTACTGTATACTATTTTCCCAACAATTAGTATCAGAGCCATGGGTTTTACGCAAATTTACAAGTTTGTGATTGTGCTATATGTGTAAATTATGTGATCTTGATCTCTTCAATGCTTGAATTTAATTTTATAGAGAGTTAGCACTCTAGATTTCTATATATTTTTATGTGTTGTCATGGATTATATAGTCATTGCTTATTAATTAATTATTGTTGATTAAATTATTATTTAATTATTTATTAATTAAATAATTTATATTGGTTATGGTTCCTTAGAAGTTAGAATTGTATCTAAGTTTTTCTATAATTAGATGGAGGACTATCATCTTTGTCTAGGAATTATTATTCAATTTTAAATTTATAAGAATTTTGTAATTAAATAATCATTCAGAGAAGATGGATCTAGAAGCAGATTTAGAAGATGGATGATGGCGTCCACAGGTATTTCTTGAGTATCAAATTTTATGTTTTTGAATTGTTGAAAATAAAATTGATGAATTGCATGGAAACTATACTTTCTAAAAAGGGTGGTTTTTACTCGATCGGCATGTCGAACCCTCCAGTTCGACAGGCCGATGGTCATAGGAATGGCAAGCCAGGCTTTAGGTTCGGTAGGCCATCAACGGGGCAAAAGTCAAGTGGCTCTAGCGGCGGACCGAACTTCTAGTTCTATAGGCCGATCTGTCATGAATCGACAGGCCGATTTGTAAAGATCGATAGGCCAGAAGGTCAAGACCGGTAGGCCAATCACCTAGATCGGCTTGCTGGCAGAGAGTTGAAAATTTTTCAAAAAAAGGTATTATTAATGTACCAAAACTTGTCCTCTTTATATTTATATTTGTTGAATGTATGTTAAGTAAATAATAGTTTGAGACTATCGGTCTAAACCTTTAAGAATTGGGCATATGATGGACAGATTATGCAAAACGCATGATTCTTAAGGTGACGGTCTAAATCATAAGATCTGCAATTGAGCGAATAAAGTTAGGCGCTTTATTCATGTAAAGATTGTTATGTTGTCTATATCCGTATTGGGAGATGGTTTGTCTTAGCTATCGGAGGTAGACTCCGTGAATAGAAACATTGGCATATTGTCATAAGTGACGATGTGTTGGATCGAGACATAAAGTGAATTGATTTGGATTAATAATTCTATCTCGGCAAATTGATTTACTTTAGATAATTATTTGTATTGTATCTTAATCCTAAGATGAATAGTGGGCCCGTTGTCTTGACTTGTGTCTTTCGATGTACCAAAGGATGACACCCACAATTTAATAGTGGTACGCACATCGGTTCATTGGAAGCATGACTCATGATAGCATAGACCTGTTATTCATAGATATGGAATCCATAGCTACTCTTTAGGAGTAGTGATATCCTCTTGTAGACATTATCTTGTAATTGAAAAACTATAGTGCTCAACCATTTGGATACATAGGTGTAACCGAGTTGTATACCGTCTTTAGATGGTAAGTTTTTTTATGGTGAGATAATGGAACATAAGATAAAAATAATCGGGAAGGCAAGACAAAACTTGTCCTTAAGTCGATTATAGATAATCCTATAGGGATGCGATACACTATTATATGTCATGGAGACTTAACAATACGGGCTTTGTAATTTTATATAGTTTGAGAGTGTAACTCCAAGCTTTTAGTGGAGTAGCGTTGAAGTTGATAATTATGAAATGTATATCTGGGATATTGGGTTTCACAATTATCAAGAGCTTAAAATATATAGGTCCATTTGGTCCCCTTTGCTAGCTTACAAAAATCCTGTAATGATACAATGTATTTTGCCATTAATTGGTGACTTATTTCAGATTTATCATATTGGCTCAATTTTGGTAAAATCAGATAATTCATGTTTGTTTATCGGTTGAATTAATTTTTGTGATAAAATTGATTTAAGATAAACTTGTTGAATTTTTAGGATCGGATAATTCATGTCTGTTTATCGGTTGGATTAATTTTGAATTAATTCAAGATAAACTTGTTGAATTATCAAGAATATTTATTTTCCTAGAGATTACCTAGATAAAGTTGTTTTAATTAGATAACTTCTCTATTGGTTATTTGAATTAAAATTGAGACTTTATTCTATAGAATCTCAGGTGAAAAATAAAAGATTCGCTGGGATTTTTATCGTAGGTTCGACATACTGATCTTTAGGTTTGACCTGTCGATGGGACAAGTTTGGCATGCCAGTTAGACAGATCGGCATGCCAATCGCGTGATAAAAAGATCATACATTTTCACGTGGATTTCATTAGATATTGATCCAAATTTGATTTTGATTCAAATTTTAAGGCATTATCTGGTAAGGATTGGCTCTTAGGCCCAACCTCTATATAAAGGGAGTGAGTCTTATTATTATTTAGATCAATATAGAGATTAAGAGTAAAACTCTACTAGCGAGATTCTGAAACTCCTTGAGAGCTCTTGTTCACAAATCATGAATACTAGCTTTGGGTTCTCTCAATTGGTTGGAAGGAGAGTCGCTTTGTGGAAAAGCTGTATATGCTAGCTAGACAGATTGGCATGCCAATCGCGTGATAAAAAGATCCTACGTTTTCACATGGATTTCATTAGATATTGATCCAAATTTGATTTTGATTCATATTCTAAGGCATTATCTGATAAGGATTGGCTCCTGGGCCCAACCTCTATATAAAGGGAGTGAGTCTCATTATTATTTAAATCAATATAGAGATTAAGAGTAAAACTCTACTGGCGAGATTCTGAAACTCCCTGAGAGCTTTTGTTCACAAATCATGAACACTAACTTTGGGTTCTCTCAATTGATTGGAAGGAGAGTCGCTTGGTGGAAAAGCTATACATGTAAGCCCACTCTCACTCCGATCGTGGATAGAATATAGCAAAGAAGGCCTATTGGTTGAGGTCCTTCTAGAACGTTAGTTCTCTTCACTAATTGAGGAAGCTTTTCAGCATTTGCAAGGTTTATAAGATCTTGTTTATTTTTGCATATAGCGTGCCAAACTTCTATTTTAAAAAATACTCTGATATAAAAAATTTTAAAATTTCGCTGCGTACTACTTTTCTAACAATGTGCACCATGCACAGTAGGCGAGACCCACTATGTGTATTTCAAATTTAATTATTATTTAATTATTATTAAGTAATCTTATTATTTAATAATTAAAAATTATTTTGTAATTAATTTATTTTGAGTGATATTTAATTTAGAATTCTGTAATTCTAAATTAATTAATTAAACCAATAATTCCACATGTCCATACAGCTTTTACAAGGACGACAGAGGACGAATAGACCTATAATTTTAAGCTCAAATGAAGCCAATATATTTATTAAACTCTTTAATCAACATATTACTCTTTATCAATTCCAATGTTACTTAACTAAAAACTTAATATTTCACTCCTGAAATCTTAGAGATAATTAATCATATTTTAAAGAGTCCATCTAATATAGTCATTACATATAAATTGATCCTCCATTAATCATTCATAACTAGAACTAGGTAAAATCCATTAACCTCTCTAGTTACTTTTTTATCCTTAAGTGTCATTGATTCTCTAATGAAAGAAAAATTCATAAGATTAATCACGAATTAAGCGCTCATATTATTCAAGACCTAAATCAAAACTAAAGAGAATTATTTATCTGCTTCTTATTAGAGATAATGGATTCCATCATGTAATATTAACATTCTCGACAACTTAATTAACTATGCCTCTAAAATATAAGGAATAGGATTAGATTCTTGAATCTGTACTAAGTCAATCAAAAAGATATAATTATATAAATAGGAGTCTACTAACAACTCAAGATTAAGATCATCTTATATATGATCATCGGTCGATATAATTAGAACTTTCTATATTTTAACAAAAAATATTAGCTATTTATATCACATCATGTCCTAGTTCTACATAATCTCATTATGTATAATGCACTTATTTAATAACTCGCTACATTAACCGTTCAAATAAGACCATTCCATTCTTAATGGAAAAAACCTGTATTAGTAACGCTTAATTAAAGATTTCATACTTTAATTGAATAATTAATTATAATTTATTAATTTTATATTACTAACCACGTTAATTATCATCCTTAAATATTATCCTTTTCTATATAACACTTATGTACAATATTTAAGGTCACATATATCTTTACGAAGTTTTAATAATATTTGTAAAGTATTTAAATTATTTGTAGATAAATACAATGAAAAATTTACTTTATTTATTTATTAATATACCCTCAAATCTTTTATCTATAATGGATGGATGCAAAACAATCTATATTTTATCAAACCTAAGATTGGCTTATTGTTGAACATTGAGGTTAATGATAATAACTCTAAAAGACGTAAAACTTGTTACTCTAATAAGACTTATCTTTGGCATTTACGACTAGGTCATGTTAACTTGAATAGGATTCAAAGATTGGTGAGGGATGGACCTTTAAGTCACTTGAAGGCGGAATCTATACCACAACGTGAATCGTGTTAGGAAGGTAAAATGACCAAAAGAATATTTGTGTCTAAAGGCAACAGGCCCAAAGGTCCTAGAACTTATGCATAGCGATGTTTCCGAAGCTATGAACATCCACGCACGAGGAGGGTATGAGTATTTCGTCACTTCTATTAATGATTACTGAAGGTATGGGTATGTATACCTAATGCTCTACAAAAGAAAAACTTATGACAAGTTCAGGGAGTTTCTGGCGAAAGTAGAAAAGCAATTAGGTAGACCCATAAAGGCACTTCAATCCGATCGAGGTGGTGAATGCCTTTTTGATGAGTTTTTGGGACACTTATTAGATAATGGGATTTTATCCCATTTGACTGCATCGGGTAGTCCATAGCAAAATGGCTTAATAAAGAGAAGAAAGAGGACTTTATTGGACATGGTCGGATCCTATTCATCATTTCCTTTGTCCTTTTGGGGATATGCACTACAAATCACATGTTATCTTTTGAATAATGTGCTTTCAAATTCGTTCATAAAATTCCTTACGAGTTGTGGATGGGAAAAAGATATTCTTAAACCATATTCACATATAGGGTTGTTTGGTTCATGTCTTGTTGAGGGAAGCAAATAAGCTGGAATCATGTTCAAAAGTTTACGTGTTTGTAGGATATCCAAAAAGGACTAAAGAGGGTTATTTCTATAACCCAAAGCAAAATAAAGTCGTGGTTTCAACTAATGAAACTTTCTTGATGAAAGTTACATGAACGACTTTAAACCTTAAAGAAAAATGGTGCTTGAAGAGTTGGCGAGTGAGTCACTCACTTCAGATGTTCTGAATGAAACTATTCCAATCAATGTAGAAAAACCAACCGAACAATAACCTAAGGGGCTTCGTTGTAGCGGGAGGATCAAGCATCAATCTGAGAGGTATATGTTTAATGGTGAGGCTTTCTTTGCTGAACTAGATGAACATGACATCCTTACACTTATGAAATGGCTATGGAGGATGTTGAGTCAAAACTTTAGACAGAGGCCATGGATATAAAGATGAAGTCTATGGAGACTAATTGGGTCTGGGAACTTATAGATCTTCTCGAAGGGGTAAAATCTATAGGGTGTAAGTGGATCTATAAGAGAAAGAGAGGAGTGGATGGAAAAGTCAAAACCTATAAGGCTAGACTTGTAGCTAAGGGATACATGCAAAAGGAAAGAATTGATTACGAGGAAACCTTTTCACCTGTAGCCATGCTTAAGTCCATCCGTATTCTCTTCTCCATAGTTGCTGCTCTCGACTATGAGATTTGGCAAATGGATGTCATGATGGCTTTTTTAAATGGCTATCTAAATGAGTCTATATATATGGAATAGCCAAATGGGTTCAAGGCTAAGGGTCAGAAGGGTAAGTTTTGTAAGCTATTAAAGTCAATTTATGGACTTAAGCAAGCTTCCCGTTCTTGGAACATAAGATGTGATCAAGTGATCAAGACTTATAGGTTCAAACAAAATGTTGATGAACCATGTGTTTACAAACACATTAAGGATGAGAAGGTGGTTTTTCTATTGCTCTATATGGATGACATTTTGCTAATTGGAAATGACGTTGGGGCGATGTCATTTATCAAATTATGGTTGACTAAGCAGTTTGACATGAAAAACTTGGGTGTAGCTAATTATGTTCTCAGTATGCAGATCTTTTGGGATAGGAAGAACAAAATGATAGTTTTATCCCAGGCTGGCTACATAGATAAGATTCTCAAGAGGTTTGTAATGCAAGATTCCAAGAAAGGTGAGCAACAATCTAGGTCTAGAAATACTCTTTCTAAGGACTCTCCAAAGTCTGATGAAGAAAGAGAATACATGAAGAAGGTGCCGTATGCTTCGGCAATAGGTAGTCTCATGTATGCCATGCTTTATGCAAGACCGGATATTTCTTATGCAGTTGGGATTATAAGTCGATTTTAGGCGGATCCAGGACCGATCCACTAGGTTGCAGTCAAGCGTATTTTCATAGGTGACGATGTTTTGGATCAGGACATAAAGTGTAATTGATTTAGATTAATAATTTTGTCTCGCTAAATCAATTCACTTTAGATAATCATATGTGTTGTATCTTCATCCTGGATGAATAGCAGGCTCGTTGTCTTGACTTATGTCTTTTTATGTACAAAAAGGTTACATCCACAATTTATCTTGGTACACTTGTCGGTACGTTGGAGACATGACTCTTGATAGCATAGACTTGTTATTCATAGATACGGAATCCATAGCTCCTCTTTAAGGCTAGTTGATATCCGCTTATATGCATTATCAAAAACTAGAGCACTCAACGATTTGGATACATAGGTGTAACCAAATGGTATACTGTCTTTGGATGGTAAGTTTTCCATTGATGAGATAATGAAGAGAAAGAGAAAAATAATTAGGAAGGTAAGACAGAATTTATCCCTAAGCCGATTATGGATATCCTATGGGGATATCATGCATTATGATATATAATGGATATCCGAGATTCGTAATTTTATATAGTTTTAGAGTGCAGCTCTAAGCTTTTAGTGGAATAGCGTTAGAGTTGATGATTATGAAATGTATGTCTAGGATATTAGGTTTCATAACTATTGGGAACTTGAACTATATAGGTCCATCAGGTCCACTTTGTTAGCTCATAATAAATTCTATAACGATACAGCATGCTTTTCTAATAAATTGTTGACTTATGTTAAATTATTAGATTAGTTGAAATTTGATAGGATCAAGTAATTCATGTCTGTTTATGGATTGAATTAATTTTATGAAAATTAATTCAAGATAAACTTATTGAATTATCTGGAATATTTATTTTCCTAAAGATTATCTAGATATGGTTGTCTTAATCAAATAACTTATCTATTGAGTTATTTGAATTAAAACTGAGACTTTATCCTAAGAATCTCAGATGGAAAATAAAAGATTCATAGGGATCATTTATTATAAGTTCGGCAAGCCAATCTTTAGGTTTGGCCTGCCGATGGAGTAAGTTTGGCACGCTGATCTGTCTGTTCAGCCTACCAACTGAACGATAATCTAATCACATGTTTTTACACGATTTTATCAGATATCAATCCAGATTTGAATTTTTGAGGCCCTATCTGATAAGGATTAATCCCTAGATCTAACCTCTATAAATAGGGAGTGAGACTCATAAGTTATTTAGATATGTTGAGAGATCAAGAGTGAGCACTCTATATTATGAGTCTCAAAAACTCCCATAAGAGCTGTTTTGGGTTTCCTTAATTGGTTAGAGGATGAGTCATTGGGAAGAGCTGTACGTTGTGTGCTCACGCACACTCCGATCGTGGATAGAAAATAGTAAAGAAGACCAGTTGGTTGAGGCTTTTCTGAAATGCCCTTATCTACATGTATTGTAGGAGCTCTTTAGTAAACAAGGTTAGTAAGATTTGGTTAATTTATGCATATAGCATATTAAACTTGTGTTTTGAAAAATACGCTGATTAAAAATTTTAAAATTT
Organism: Artocarpus hirsutus; assembly: GCA_946598075.1. Classification (NCBI taxonomy): domain Eukaryota; kingdom Viridiplantae; phylum Streptophyta; class Magnoliopsida; order Rosales; family Moraceae; genus Artocarpus; species Artocarpus hirsutus. The sequence continues at coordinate 4,314 of CAMOHE010046491.1, read as the reverse complement.
CTACTACATACTGTTTTTCCACTAAGGACTACCCCATGAGATATGCCATATAGCATTGATGATACCAAAAATATGAAATGTCCATTGTGCCCAACGAATGAGCACCCTGTGGGATATAACCTTTATAAACACTTTAAATGGCCTTAGCATTTGTCCAACAGCACCACGTAAGTTCTCAACATTTATAGGATTTGGTTATAACCCCTTGAACTATTAAAAACCCATTCTAAATCATTCTACCCACATTAGTTAATTCTAACAAAATTTTGGGAACATAAGGGCTAATTTTTCTTACAACCCAAATTTAATCCTATAAGAAAACAAGCTACAAATATATTGTGCTATGCTATAACTTTAAGACACACCATCTAGAAGAATTTATATTTATTAACTCATAAGAAAATATCAATATCCAATCATCAATTATTCAACAACCATCAAATTATATTTACTAAATAATCATGAAATATGTAAAAATTAAACCAACAAGCAATATTGAACTCTTGTTTTGTCAAAGGCTTTTCATGTTCAATACTTATAGTTTGCAACATTATTGATATCATGATTAATAGGGCTATAAAGGCATAACAACGAGAACAGTAGTAGCAACAATGACAATAATAGCAGCAGCAGCAGCAACAACAACAACAACAACAACAACAACAGCAACATCAACAACAACAACAACATCAACAATAATCGTAATAATAACAACAACAGCAACAATAATAATAACAATAACAACAACCATCAAACAATAACAATAACAACAACTATAATATGTATAGTTTAATAAACTATATATTCAAATCCATATGATTTAATTTCAAATTCCAAATTTATTTGCTACTTAAATAAACATACCACGAAGGATGAGTAATGGAGTTCCTACCGACTTAGTCTACAACATTTGGCAACAAAAAGATCTAAAATGTAGTCACTATTGAAACTTTGAATCACCAACTTTGCCTTCAAAATCCTATCTTGCAAATCTGACACCACGAACGCTTCTAGAACATCAAAAATTGGCCAAAATGACATCTTTCTTGATTTGGTGGTCGGGGTCAACCATTGATCGAGAATTGACCGAAGTTGACCCTGGTTGATTGGTGAGGCAACAATGAAGATCAATACCAAAACAAAGCTCTTGATGCTAGGATCACTGTTCCAAAGTTAGTTTTCTAAGACGAAGTAGAGGTGGTTTACTAGAAAACGGTAGAGGTGGTTTGGATTTTCTGGCAATGATTCAGCCAGAGAGTGGTTGGATCTTGTTCTCCTCGATCAGAGGAACTTGATGGTGTAACTGGCCAAAGGAGAGGAAGTCAGATGGCCTTGGAAACTCAAAAGGGGTGGTGGATTCGACTCCTTTTCGAGCGAGCTATGGCGAGTGGCACGACGGCAGTCTGACGATTGGGACTTCAGGTAGTGCTAGTTCTTTTTCCCCAGCGTGTGCAAGGTGGCAGCAGCTGGAGGTGGGTTGGCTAGATAAGGTAGTGACGGGGTGGGGGGATTATTGGCTGCACATGGGAGGAAGAAAAAGAAAGGAAAAGAGTGAAAGAAGAAAAGAGAAAAAGAAAAAGAAAAATGGAAGAAAGAAAGGTTTGATCTTTTAAGATTAGTTTATTTTTTCTAGAATAAATTTTTACCCCAAAACTATTAAAAATTCCAAATTGGCCCAAAATTTTTGAATTCTTTTTCAAATAAAACCATGGGTTTTATGATCTACTAACCTTAAAAAAAATTTTGTCCCCAAAATTTCCTAGGCAACCCTTGGTAGAAAACTAAACAAGTATATTTCCAATATTACTAGGCTTTAGCTCGACAAAATACAAGCATGAAGACCTATTACCAAGTTCAAGACAACTTGGTTTTTATTAGTTGTACACAAAAGGGATGATGTGAAGGTTAGAAAATGATTAATGACCTTAGAGCCAGTAAAACTCCACAAATATGCAAATCTAGTATTGGGAAAAAAATTTGACTACAAATAGTTCTTCACTCAATCAAAACTCCAAATTCCTTAGTATACTAGAATAACTTAGAGTACTAGACTAAGGAAACACAATAACAAGCAAGACCATACGAAACGCTAAATTTCTTATATATATCTTGTTTTATCATGTCAAGTACCCATTCCAACTAAGGAAAACCTATCATCTTTTACTAATATCCTCTTGCTAAGATATGTAAACACATACAAGACTCAAATTTATAAACACATGAACATCAATGCCATTCTTAATTCCCCAAGTTAGCAATGGTTTAATTAACTCATTCCAAGTTCAAAGATCTCAAACACATGCAAAGAGATCACAAATAAAGTTTGTAAATATTGAATCAATCAACTAGGGCTAAACCCATCAACTAAAATCCTTAACTACAAGATCCCCTTGTTGTGCAAATGACAATAAATTTATCTAAGTGATTGGTTAAAATCAACAAGTTAAGGTCCAAGGCAAGTAGGAATAAGTTCAATGCTACACGCTACTAAAGTTTCTAAAATGACTAAGTATTAGATAAGGAATTTCCACTCAGTTACATTTAACATTTCTTCAATCTACAACTCTTAATCCAAGGCAACAATAAATAAACTGTTTTTATTGTACTTCTAAAGGTATACCGAATGCCTCAATAAATATACAATGAAGTATCAACTATCAAGCAACCTAAACAAACGACCATTTCAGCCATTTGAAGTACTTAAAAAGATCTCATAAACAACTACTATTGTAGAATCAAGTACTTAACCGTCAAAAATTAACAAAACTCTATTGCATTGATTTGAAGATCAAAGCTTAGGGTCAATGTCTTACAACCATCAACAAAATAGCATATACACATTCCTCCATTCTTCTCAATGACACTAAAAATCTTTACTACCTAAAACTAACACTCTAAATTAGGTAGAACATCATAGGATTTAAGACATACCATGACAACCCCAACTCTCCAAAATATCTAATCTAAGCAAATCTTAGAATAACGTATGTTAATACATCTAATGCTCTAGAGCTCCATCTTTCATAAAGAAGTGAGGAAAACGAACACATTTCATTACCCTTTGTCATCTACTTGTATCCTAATTCTACAGATAAAGTTCAGTGATCTAAAACAACAGAACTGAAAGTCAAACAACCAAAAGATTCCTTATAAAGCAACAAAAAAGATTAAAATATATTAAATAATGTAACCAAGCGAGAAATCTGGGATTACCTATCCTTTCAAAAATATCACCCCTTCCATATGACAACTTGTAATTAACAGTATCATTAAAGTCATCAATTAAATATCAGATCATCCCATATTGACATAATTGCCACTTTTAGTTGAAGATATAATAAGATCCAATGAAAAGGCCAAATACATACAATCTGAGTTTCAACTTGGTCAGTATACCCATAATTGTCACACATTTTTTACTATTTTCTTTACTATTATTATACTCCTTTGAAAGTGACAGTGATATCACATCGTCTTAACTCTTCCTAAACTTCCCAAGCTATTTTTGGACCAATAGAAAAGTAACCATAATATAAGTTAAGCAAATGAATTTAAGTAGCTCCTCTAAATCCATATATATTTTTGCAAATCTACTCCTCAAAATTAAAGAATCTCTAAGTTAATCAATTTAATTCTAATATTATCTCATCCAAAAAACTAATACAAGAATCTCTAAGTTAATGAATTTATTTCTAATATTATCTCATCCAACAAAGTAACACTTCTAGTGTTAGACATGTATGCCCTAAGGAGTAAAAATGTAATGAGTTTTTGAAGACATTTTTATTAATAAAGAATTCATTTATTATTCATATACCAAATCTTGTCCTCTTTACGTTCATATTTGTTGAATGTATGATAAGCAAACAATAGTCTGAGACTGTCGGTCTAAACCTTTAAGAATTGGGCATATGATGGACAGATTATGCAGAAGACACGATTCTGAAGGTGACAGTCTAAATCATAAGATCCACAATCGAGGGAATAAAGTTGGGCGCTTTATTCATGTAAAGATTGTTATGTTGTCTATATCCCTATTGGGAGATGGTTTGTCTTGACCATCGGAGGTGGACTTCGTGAATAGAAACATTGGCACGTTGTCATAGGTGACGATGTGTTGGATCGGGACATAAAGTGAATTGATTTGGAATAATAATTCTGTCTTGACAAATCGATTCACTTTAGACAATCATTTGTATTGCATCTTAATCCTGAGATGAATAGTGGGCCCGTTGTCTTGACTTGTGTCTTTTGATGTGCCAAAGGGTGACACCCACATCTCAATAGTGGTATGCATGCCGGTACGTTGGAGGC
>CAMOHE010046490.1:77045-107231 GCA_946598075.1 Artocarpus hirsutus | reverse complement strand
TCTATGAGTTCATGGGTAGAAATTTCTCTTTAAGCTTGTGTAATTGCCAAGGACGCAAAACTTTAGTTGTTTTGTACTTATTTGTCACTCTATTGATTTTGTTACTGCTTCTATGAGTTCATGGGTAGAAATTTCTCTTTAAGCTTGTGCGATTGCCAAGGACGCAAAACTTTAGTTGATATATAGCTGCTTCCCATGGTGAATGATGATTTACAAGTTCTTGAAACTGGTTTTCCGTTGTTTGCGTTTCTGTTCTACTTCTTTAATTTTTTATTTACTATGCACTACAAGGATATGTAGTGAGTGTGAAGTGAACTGATGGGGGTTTCAGGATAAAGGTGAGGCTAAGGGGAAATGTGTAGATGAGAAGGAAATCAAACATTGTTTTGAAGTTCTAACAGCTCCTCTTAGGGATGGTGTCCTTCAAGGAATTATACACCAACTAGTCATCTAGTATGTTCCTTCTTAGTCCTGCCATGTTTGTGTTTGTATCTTCCATATGCAATATTCAACTTCACTAGTGGCCGGACATGAAGCATTATTCTTAATCACAATAAAGAGACAAGAAAATACCACTTTTGTAGGACCCATTGAGGTAACTGCTTTTGGTATTATTTTACAATTCACAGCGTGTGCTTAACCAAAGGCATTTCCTTTCGAGAGGTCACACCATCATGGTCAGAGCATCAGATTTGGGAAGAGGCATTCATTACAAGTAAATCTTCGCTTATCTCTTTCGTTGCAGTTTCAATGATTAAACATCTTTGTTCCTTGATTGAGTTAAAATTGCATGTGCTGTTACTAGGTTAGTAACTCTAATACAAGTCCCTTAATTTGTTGGACTAGATATTTTGATTTAAATGAATTGGATTGCAGATAGCTTGAGAATTCTCCAGCACGTAGAGACAATTTCTATTCCATACTCGTGGGATTCACTACATTCAAAATCTTGGAAGGAGATATCATGGAACAATAAGCGATTTGAGGTTTGTGAATTTCCTTAAGTTTTAAATATATCTATTGATATGACCTCTGCCATAATACGGATTCCATTTTTCACTATTGCTCTAATTCTTATTATGACCAGGAATGCCCTGGGACGTTCACAACAACAATCCAGGTAACTCGATGTAATGCCCTTCAGGTTATGTTCAGAAGTCAAAACTCTTCGATGTATAACGAAATAGGATTTATTCATCACACTTAAATCTATCTTACGTAACAGAAAGAGGTAATGGAGAGAGCAGCACTGGAAGGATGCTCAGTAAGTGACTTTTTGTGAAAATTAGGCGTTGTTTGCTTTATCATTTCCTTGTGCGGCATATTGCGGTAGCTGAGACTGCAAAGGACTAGATGACTTGCCTGCAAAGATATTCGTATGGTGCCTCCCCCTTGATACTACGACGGGTTCAAATGAGATACGGAAATTCCTCCATATGTTGAGGTACTTGGTAACTTTCTGGGACCAAGTTGCTCTGAACTCTAGAGTCAAGACGCTGTAAACGGACGCGTAAACCAGATTTTTTTTAGACTACATCATTCATGATGATTCAGCTATTTAACAAAACAAGTTTCAAGTCTGAATCACAAAGTTCCCTCTCGTTGTAGCTAGAGACAACTCTTTGCACCTCTTTGTCTTTGATGCACAACATTTAAGCTCAACGACACACTCAACTGACTCTGGTTCCAGTCTTCAGAGAGCTCTGAAGTGTCTATGAGTTGCCTTGAAAGCAAATTTTTAGATTCAAAAGCTCCGTTAAGTCTCAATTTGTGTAGAATTTTGTTTCATAATCCACAGTGGATGAAGGTTTTCCTACTTTTTTGAACCAAGGTAAATAGTCTTAACGAAGAATAATGAGTTAGAATTTTGGCATAGCATTGTGTTTTGACCTCGGTTTGTGAGAGTTATGTTGTTAAAGAGTCTGGTTTAATGGCGTCCGTACGAATTGATGAGCACGTGAGTAAAACTCGTGTTGGACATGGTGATTAAAACTATTGATTAGAAGTGTAAACACTGTAGTATATGACAGCTTTACACTGTAGCAACTTTTTTGGTTTTACTGCAGCATGTGACAGCTTTATATTGTAATAATTTTTTTGTTATTTTTGACTGAAAAATTAGTTAAAACAACTTATGTCAAATAGGCTATTAACCAACAGGAACTCGCCAAACTTTATTAATATTTTCCTACCCCCTAAAGGTGGGTAGAATATGCAATGCATTACCTCTCCAATGCTACAATTGCGCTTCACCATCCACGTGTGTGGTGTAAAATTTAATCCTTGTCAAACTCTCTCTCTCTTTCACGCTGATTCTTCTTTCTAAAATGGTTGGGGACCTGAATTCTATTATTGGGATGAATTTTTTTCCCTTTCTAAATCAAATTTAAGGGATACAACACATTGGAGCATTAACATCTACAGCCAAATCAAATTGTCCAACAAAATCTAATGACTATCCCTGGGTTCATTGTCCCAAGTAATTTACTTCATACGAAAATTCCTAACTTGGGATGAATTATCTAGTTGGCATCACGTCATTATAATATATTGTTGATTGAGTTACGTCTTGTTGAGTTTGATTGATATATCCTATATTTTTTTTGGGTAAAAAATTATAAATACATTCTCTATACAGAAACGCCGCTTTGGCTTAAATTTTGGAAGAATCACATCACAATAACAGTATATTATAAAGCCCCTTTTACCAAAGCCAAAACTAACTTCAGTATCCAAAAATCAAACCTTCACCAATAAGCAACTTTACTTCAATTTTGACTTCCTCAGGATTAGCCATCCTTGACCAGCCTTAGGACTTGCCTGTCTCCCCACCTTTTTTTTTTTTTTTTTTTATAATCAACATCGATTTCATTCATACCCAAAAATCGCACTAGAAAAATAAAATAACAAAAAACAAGATAAGGGAAAGGTAGATTTAGATTAGATATTCACATGATTGCTAGCACCTTGAAGAGTTCTCGTGAAAGAAACACTACTAATAGTACATGCATATGTAGATCATAAGATTTTCTAATGTGGTTTTATTCATTTTAAGTTACGACATATCCTTGAACTTGGAATTCCCTAGAACCAAACTGCATGGAAAAAAATCACAACAAAAAATAAAAAGAATAGAAAAATACCCGTTTCTTATTATAATACTAGGAGTGTTTGGGAGTAGTAAGAATCACTCAGTTTTCACCACAAACTCAGTTATAAACAGTAAAAAGTTCTCACATGTTACAGTAACAATAAAAAAAATTGTTACAGTGTAAACTCTCATATGCTACAATAAAAGTGGTTCTTATCATTAGTTTCTATCATTCTTTCAAACACCCACTAAAAATAAAAAAAAGGACCGGACATAGTGGTGGTGGTACTATTATAGTGTGAAGAGAGAGAGAGGAGGAAACCCAACAAACAAATTATATGAAGACAACGAACGGTGTTTGATAAGCATAAGGCCAAAAAGCTTCTCCATTCTGTTCTCCAGCGTCAGATTTCCATAAAAACAATTTCTCAAAATCTTTCCAACCAATCCTCTCTCTCCCTCAAGCGCGCGCCAAATACAAAAGAACACCCATCGTCTCCTCTCTCTCCTTCTCTCTCTCTCTCTCTCTCTCTCTCTATTTCTACAGGTAAGCACTCCACAAAACGCGCTCTTTCTTTCTATCTTTCGTTCTCGAAATTTTTCTCTCTCGTCGAAGCTCATTAATGGCGGACCTAGGGTTACCTTGTCCGACTGTTGATTTTCTTCGTGCTTCTTGTATCTTTCAATCGTGTACGCCTGTTGCGTATGGCTTTGTTTTTTTTTTTTGGCTTTTTTTTTTCGTTTATGGAATATTGGAAATGTGAAATCTAGGGTTTTCGTGCTGTAGATCATGGCGTCGGAAGCACCGGCGAGTCCGACGGGCGGGAGCCACGAGAGTGGCGGCGAGCAGAGCCCCCGCGCGAGCGGCGGCGGCGCAGGCGGAGGCGTGCGCGAGCAGGATCGGTACCTTCCGATCGCAAACATCAGCCGCATCATGAAGAAGGCTTTGCCTGCCAATGGCAAGATCGCCAAGGACGCCAAGGACACCGTACAGGAATGCGTCTCCGAATTCATCAGTTTCATCACCAGCGAGTAAGTCTCTCTCTCTTTTTTTTTTCCCTCTTTTTTGTGGTGTTTTCTTTTTCTTTTTTAGGTAATTAGGAGTTAGTTTTCCTGAAATTAATGAGCTTTTGTTTGTTGAAAATTAGGGCTAGCGACAAGTGCCAGAAAGAGAAGAGGAAGACGATAAATGGCGATGATTTGTTATTTGCGATGGCTACACTGGGCTTTGAGGACTATATCGAGCCGCTTAAGATATATCTAGGAAGATACAGGGAGGTAATTTATGAATCTTTTCTTTCTTTTTAATTTAATATGTGAATACGTAAATAATGAGGACGAAAAAAGACAAAAGAGAAAGGAAAGAAAAAAAAATGTTTTTGTTTTCTTAAGTCTTCCAAGTCTTATTGTAATTAAACAAAGTCAACTTATTTGGGGATGAGGGGGCCAATGGAAACGGGATTATCATTTTCATTTTTCTCTGTATTGCATTTTATTAAATAAATTTAGCTGCTTTCTTTGGGGTTTCATATCTGACATTTTGTTTCTTCTGTTTTTTGTTTGGTATTGATTTGCTTGGGGTGATTGCGCTATGACAGTTGGAGGTAACAAAAGCTCTCCTTCCAAATTGATAGCTTATGTTAGTTTTAAAGGTTTGCAATTGCATTGTTTCTTTTCTAGAAAGAATGAGGAATGACTTTGTTTACAAACTCTAAACTTTGACAGGGGGACACCAAGGGATCTGCTAGGGGCGGTGAGAGTTCTGCAAAGAGGGAGGCTGTTGCTTCTGGGGGTGGTCAAAATCCTCAGGTCTGATTTTGGGAACCTTCCATAGAATGCTTATTTCAATCAAACAACAGAGCTTACCTTAACGGATTAACTTACTAATGTTCCTTTTTTTTGGGGGGGTAATGATTATGGCAGTTTGTTCATCAAGGATCATTGGGCTACATGAATTCCCAAGTAAGTCTCTAACTCGCACTCCCTCTGTCTTGCACTCACACACACACACACACAAAAAAAAAAGAAAAGAAAAGCAAAAATAAGTTCTAAACACACTAAGGTTTGCACAGACAGCATTATTGTTCTTCTTTTTTGGGCAAAGTGAATGCTGTATCGACCTGTACATCCATAAATGATACATTTAGTATTTCTCATAAGAATTTATTGCTATACCTGCTTTCTTCGGTCAAAAGGCGACCAATTTAGTTAAAGTTTAACTTTTGGGTCCTCATAGGAAGTTATTTTGAACTGCGCTGTACATATATACATTATTGTGAACCAACTAAATATATATATATTTTTTCTCAAACAGGGGCTGCTACGTTGTACGTATTTGCATTATATCAACTCAATGCAGTCCACCAAGTTACCGGAATGCTTTGCTCAAAAATTTTTCTACTTGTTATTCTTTTCATCTAATTACTTGTGCTGTCAATTTTCTTCAAGGGATGCTGACTTTTTTCGTGTTTGAAGACATTATTGCTGGACTTTTTCATTTACAACGTTTTACATCCATTTTTCTTAACTTGTTAAGACGGTTGTTCTAACTTGATTCAGGAGCATGGTTTCCTGCATTTTACTTGAGCTGTTTATGTCCCTCTTTGAATTCATGTTGTCTTTTTTGCTTTTCCTGCATTACCTTAGAATAGTTATAGTATATCAACCTCCAATTTTAAAGGCTAGAATTTTTGGGTTTTGTGAAATAGCTACTAGACACATGGTTAGTAGCAAGCTGCTAATAGTGTAGGCCTTCTTGTTTTATTCGACTTTTTTTTTTTGTGGGATAAAAGAACATTGCAGTGCCGTCGAAGAACTTATCCCTAATAAAAAGGAACATAACCAAATGCAGTGAGTGAACTAGATGGATGATGGATCTATTTAGATTTCTTTCTTTTTGATATGTACACTGTAAACTAGATTCCTATTGGGAAGTTTTAGAGAAGTTGTCGACCTATTGTTCATAAAATTTGGGTTGGTACATGTTTGCTCATGCTTGTGTGTTTGGTTACCCTCTCTTGTTATTAGCAAAAGGGTCAAAAGGCAAGTAAAATAGATGAAAACTAGGAAATCCAACTTTACAACGTTGGATGTATAAAAGGTAACCTGAGACTTGGGCTGGAGTAATGACGCTGACTTTTTAAAACTTTTCCCTAATAAATAGTAATCTTGTTTTAGGATTTGCCTATAACTGAAATTCTAGTGTGTAGGGAACGTGTGAAATGGTTTAAATTGCATATGAGATAAAGTTTTTGTTCCGTACGTATAGTACTAAGTTTTTGTTCCGTACGTATAGTACTGCATTTTTTGTCGATCGTTCCTTTTTCTTTCTTTTAGGGCCAAACAGCAGTTTCCATTAAGCATTAGGAGGTTTGCAAGGATGAACTGTGTTGCGCAAGTAGTTCTTCCTCTGAAACCTATATGAACGTTGAACTTAGTAATTGTATGAGTGCACATTCAAGATGATGTTCCATATGTCAATAGAGATCTATTCGGTGATGGAATCTGTTTAGAGATTCTTAACTTATAGCATCAAGGTTCAGCAATATATTGCTTACCTAGACGAGGCTCATGTTACAGTCATTTGTAGATATCTTTTTCCAAGTTAGGTTTAATATTAATTAATTTAAACCATTGTTTTCAATTAGGCCTTTAGCAGAATGGTTGAGCATCGTTTAACTTGAGAACCTTGGTTAGTCAAGACTTTAGAACCATACCTAGAAAGCGTCACCATCGTGTAGAAGACCAATGGAATTATATCAGTTAAATCCTGATTGTACACCAGGGACAAAAAGGTCGTTTTCAACAGGGTTATCTGCATATCCCTATAACCTTTTTAAATCATTGATTGTATGTTACAGTGTAGGATTTAACTTTGAGAGGCCATCTTTCCTTTATGATACACCTGCAACATCTTGTCCACAAAATTTTGATTAAGCGCCCACCCAGATTGAGGCTAGATGAGGAAGTGTGGAAATTGACCCACCCATTTCCAAGATCTAAATCTTTCCATGCAAAAGAGTTTACTAACGGCTAGTGAATGATCCACAGGACACAATGAGTTTCTTGCAAGTGATGAATTCATTAAGCTACCGAAGTTTCAGTCACGTATTCAGTTATCTTGAACATAATATGTTGTCATCTTATGCTTCTTCCTTTTTTTCCCGGCTATATTCATCAAGGTTACCTTTGTAAAGGTGCATAGATGGATAGCCCATTGGGAATGGGATTGGAACCACATTGTGTGGTCGAAACAAAATTGCTATAGTGTTTTCTTTTCCAAAATTTGAACTAAAAGATGGTTAGAACCAAAAATGTGGTTCCAACTGTGTTCCCCATCGGGTTATGCAAGTATGATTTTTGTGGTTTTCTTTGTCTTGGAAGAACAACAAGCTCCATGTTGTCCCTACAACTGTTTGTGGAAATTTTAAAGTGAATTGTAGTAGGATACTAGATACCAAGTGTCTTGCCAAGTAGAAGATTGAAACTGTTTACCATAACTGTTATAATTAACATCATGCATCTGTATATTGTTTAATTTTACATGGCTTTGATCAAATGAGTACTTGTGCGCTTAAATACACAAGGATCTGAATTCTATAGCTATTGTTTCTTTTAACCCTATTTGATGCATGCAGTTTTGTTGATGAATTCATATGTGCCTCTGAAAAATATAGAAAGAAATTGTATATTTTTGTTTTCATTTGTTGAAATATGAAGGGGGTTGTTATTGTTGTTGTTGTTGTTTTGTGTGTGTGTGTGTGTGTTTTTTTTTTCCAAGTTCTTACATTGATTATGACACTGTTTTTTCTTTTTTCGTGGTGCAGGGTCAGCATATGATCGTTCCGTCCATGCATGGCAACGAGTAAGACAGTTTAGCTTCTCAATTTTCTCATTCTTATGCACTCTGAGGGCGCAAAGTTGTTTAGAATCAACACCAGTAATATCTTTTTTATGAATCTTGTAATTCCGTCCGAAGATTGTTTTTATTTGAAGGGTTCAGTTTTTCGATTGGGGTAGGAATTTATTTCACCTGTTTTCTTACTCGGCTGTAGCTGTATAAATCAATATTCTTGTTTACTAGTGTAGTCAACTCGCCATGGATGATGCTGCTTTCTTTGTATGGCCCCGAAGAATCTATGGGGTAGAAACAAAACCATATTGAGGAATCATACTGGAATTTGTTTTTCATTTTTTTGTTCAATTTTTGCAGTGTATATTGGCCCGTAATTAGGTATATTACAACTTGTTTTTGCCTACTCTCTCTCTCTCTCATACATACGTACATACATATATTTACTAATTTACATATATGCACATAGACATCCATGCATGCCTACATACATACATGCATGCATATATTAATTGTCGGGTTGTTTGCTCCTTAGAGAATCTTGCCAATGTGCGGTAAGGTGGCAAGGCAACTGAGTTGAATTCAACGCACTTTTTTTTACTATTAATATGCATGTGGGTGCACACACACACACACACATATATATATATATATATATGAAAATAGGTACCTTTTTAATGGTTACATTTATTAAGGGTATATTTTAATAGCTATCAATGATGTAGAGTGATAAGAACTTATTTTTATTAATTATCATAATTTTTTTGGTTAAAGACTTAATTAATTACAAGCATCTAATTCATATCACACCAGTTTCTAGTTGTATAACCATGCGTTGAATAAATTCTATCTTTTTCGTTTAACTATAGCCGCTTTGTCGCCCCACTTTGTTAAACCTTCTATCACACATTGTCTACTAAATGCTGATGGAGCACTAAATGATAGACTAAAAACTTAATTTGAGTAATAAGGTGTAATTATTGAAGAAGATAGTAACGCGAACAATAAAAAGGAAATTTTTCTTAAAAAAAAAAAAAAAAAGGAATTTCTTCAGCAGCCGAAAAAAAAGCCTTTCCCTTTCCCATGGATGCCAATTGGACCTGGACGGCATCTCTTTTTTCTTTGAATTCCCAAGGCACCTAGAAATGTAAAGTGAAACCAGCTCTTGAACTTTATTTTCTTCTACTCTTGAAGCTTTGAGGATCATGCAAAACGTAATACAATATAACGGCTGCTCAAGCATTACTCTGATGATTACCATCAACTTTTTTGTTAAAATTGCTATGCAGATTCATAGAACACTTCAATTTTTATAAAAATGTGGATGAACTTTTTGCTTTGAACTCCAACTTTTTTCACCAACAATAATTTAAAGACCAGTTTCACTAACTGAAGAATTGAGATTATCTTCCGCTCGTAAAGAAAATTTTAAGCCCCCAAGTGAGTGAAAATGGGCATCAGCACCTTGGATCTCAACTCTTACGGATTTTCTTATACATCTTCGACTCATGTAGAAATACAAAGGGAGAGAGGTAAACAAAAACATTCTACACCTATCATCCTTATATGCAGTCTCAAAGGCAAAGCCCAACCCCTAACCATTTCTTCTGAAAACAAGCGAGCCACAAAGTGACTGGAACCAAAAATAAAATTTATCCAAACATCTTAGCTCTAAAATTGACGTTAAAAATCTCCTGTAGTCGGTAGTTGTGTCGAGAAGTGTGAAACTTCTCCATGACTTGAAAATCAGTATATGAGTCTAGACTGCTTGTCCATTTACATTGTGAAAGATATAAGTATATTGGAAAAAAAAAAAAAAAAAGCCATCAAACTTGAAAAGGTCAATTTATGAGCTATTAGGCTATAAAAAAGAGCAAGCACCATACTGAAATTTTAAGCGACCGAAACTCTCCAAGTTTTTATCGCATGACAGGCTGAGAGTACTTAAAGAAGTAAAATAATACATCATTATATTCCTCTCCTCATCAACAGGTTGTTTCTCGTCCTCTTTATTGCTCCATAACACATGCACAATAAGACATATCTCAAAATCCTTTCTTTTGTGCATGTTAGAACATGAGAAAAACATGATCTTCAAAATGTCATTACAGCTCAAAAAATGGGTAAGATTTATAGAGTTTTCCTTGATTGATGCAGACTAGTTTAACACTTGTTGAAATTTAACTAGAATGACATCGAACAAGAAGGAGAAAACTTTTATATTTATTTTATTTACGTTCTCCAAACTAAAAATGGATAGCTGTACTGACCATTTGAACACATGTGGTAATGCTTGCAGCCGAGTACTTACAAGATAGTGACTCATTTTAAACAAAGTCCCAAATGGCAAAATTTGAACCAGACCAAAGGTCCAAAGCTGCAAAACCCATATGCGCAATTTTCTTCCTTTTTCTTTCTTAATTATTTTTCTGGTGCAGTTAAAGTTGCAATCATTTTATGGAGGGTGCAAGTGTGTAACTTTATGGCCAACTCATACCATTAGAGGTCCAGCTCACACTGCTAAGACCCCCAATTGATGCCTCATCTTTCATGAGACCCCTTAGTTGATGCCTCAGCTTTCATTTTCTTCTTCTTCTTCTTTTTTTTTTTAAGAGAATATAATAATGGAGATAAATTATAAAAGGAATATTGTATCATCTCAAACTATGGGATCACGTCACAATATTAAATTCAAAAAACATTTCTAGTTCTACAAAATTTGATAAACATTGGTCTACTTTACTGGTATGCTTTCTAGAAAATTCTCTCTTTTATTATCATATTTTCATTCTCTTGAGAAGAATTATGAAATATGGTATAAGAAAATGCCTTGCTAATAAAACATTACCTATCGCATTATAATTTTATCAAGACAGGTATGAAAATATAATAAAACTGCTGAAAATTTGAGATTCAAAGGTAGTCATCAGTAAGATTTTTTTTTGTTCTATAATTTCCTTTAAAAAAAAGTACTTTATTAAGATGTGAAAGATTTAATAAGATACTCTGATGAGATATTGACGCAATATTTCAGTTGCAGATTTGCCATCAGGGGCAAGTCGTGTGTTTCTTTTCTGGGTCAAAAGTCAAATCAAATTTCTTGTATATTTACCAAAGTACCCTTGGTGGTGGAATACAGTTGGCCACGTTGTAGTCCAGAGAGATGGAGGATTGGGAGTGTGGGGCTTAAGTGAGAGAGACGGGGAGAGATATTCCCATTCAGTACATGTGGCAGATCCTCACGTGGCTCTTGTCCCTTCAGGCCTCAGACCTCAGACACCCCAAAGGCCCCAAGCCAAAGACCAAAGCGCCTTGCAGACAGTCACGCCTCCATGCTTTCGTTCCACGGCCACGCGCCCAAAAAATGCAAAAACAAAGCAAACACTTTGCCAGTTTGAGAGTAGAGCTGACAATTTTAGACACAACATAATAACATGATATAAAAATAATACAAGATAAATAAGTTTAGACTATATATTTATTAATTGGACCATAAATAAATTGACAAGAATAACACGAAAATAAATAGGTTAGATTCGTACTAACAAGTCTAACATGCCTTAACACATTTAATTAAACGGGCCGTAAATATGTTGACATGATATGATACGACTGCCCATTTATAACACATTTAAACTTAAAAATAAAAATATTTGAAATGTTTGTAGTAGGTTAGAATTAATTAGATATTGTGTTTTTATTAATTTTCTTTATTGTTTTTTTTTTATTTTTTTTTTAATTTTAAGTTAACGGGGTCATAAACGTGCCACATGGTATTGTTATCGTGTCAACTCGTCACGGCCTGCTTAGTAATCGTTTTAATCGTGTCGTGCTGTGTTACGTATGCCATAGGTGGGTCGTGTTTATGTTTGCATTTTTGGCACGTTTATTAATCATGTCATGTTCGTGTTCGGTCTACATATATCGTGCTATAAACGTGCCAACACGAATACGACACGAACACGAATATTGCCACCTCTATTTGAGAGCACTCCTAAACTAATGACGTTAATTATCCAGAGAAAAAAATCATAAAAGAGAAAAAAATATATATCCAGAGAGACATAGAGAGACAACATTCTTGAAAAAGTTATGTACTGAGTACAAAAATTAAATTAAATTTTAGGGTTATGTTGCTTTTGATCTTTGAAAAATAGCAGTTGTCTTATTTTACCCTTTGAACTTCTAAGTAATTTTAAGTGAAAAATTAATATTTAAATTTTTTAAATATTATGCTAATGGCACCTCTATAACAGGAACTTTAAAAACATGAAGAATTTTATCACGTGAGGTTCATGTGGTTCGTGAATGAAGGATACTCTAATAAAATTACTTTTAGGTAGTTTGATTTAGGTGAGTGTTTAAACTAAATCACGTACGCATGACCTTACAAAATCTGTCATTTTTTTAATGTTTCTATTGCAGAGATACCACTAGAATAACATTTGAAAAGTCCAAGGACTATTAGGGTTTGTCTGGTATGTAGGTTCGAAAGGTTTGGTTTAGAAATATATGGTTTCAACTGTAAGTTCTAAATTGTGTGATTTAAACGGTGATTGTGAACTAGCGTTTAGAATGTAATAGGTTTAAAACAAGAATAAGGGTTCAAACTACAATTAGTATTTAAAGAAACTATGCTTTATAAAGTAAAACGAGAATGAAAGTGGTTTTACTATAGTAACTGGTAACTGGTTCAAAACTGCCTAAACTTGAGCGAAGGGTAATATATTTTTTGAAAATATACAAAATCTATCATTTTTTTAATGTTTCTGTTGCAGAAATACCATTAGAATAACATTTGAAAAGTCCAAGGACTATTAGGGTTCGTCTGGTATGTAGGTTTGAAAAGGTTTGGTTTAGAACTATATGGTTTCAACTGTAAGTTCTAAATTGTATGATTTGAACGGTGGTTGTGGACTAGCGTTTAGAATATAATAGGTTTAAAACAAGAATAATAGTTTAAAATGAGAATTAGTGTTTGAAAAACTATAATTTATAAAGAAAAACGAGAATGAGAGTGGTTTTATTATAGTAACTGGTTCAAAACTGCCTAAACTTAAGGGTGGGGTAAAGTTTAGATTTTGGATGTTTAGGTCGGTTTAAAACCGTCTCCATTGTTTAAAACTGCTGTAGTTATTATCCTATCAAATGCTAGTTTAAACCATCTCAATGGTTTAAAACTGCCTCCATGGTTTAGAAGCTACAAACCAAAAGACACATTTGTATGTTTGTTAAAAGTTTAAGGGTAAAAGTGAGACAACTGATATTTCTCAAGAACCAAAAGCAAAATTAACCCACTTTTTTTAAATGAGCATTCTTGAGGATGTTTGGATTGTTGGTTCGAATAACCAATCTAAATTGAAAACATTACAGCAATTCAAGTTATGTAAGAGAAAATATTGAAACAAAACCAATTCGAATTGAATTTTTTTCGTTCCTATAAGTTAACTAAGCAATGCAAAAATTTCAGTGGCATATATTATCCTTTTCCTCGCAGGTGGAACTATTGTTTTAGTCATTAGAATAATTTATTAATGATCTGTTCTACTATTGAAACAATTCTGTATGGCAGACTACAAATTTTACATGGACACCTATATATCAAATTGTTGAAAATTTAATCCAGCTATTAAATGTAAAAACTATAGTTCCTATCATCGAAGTTCCCTTTTAATAATACAATTGTTTGCTAGATAGATTGTTTTGAGTGAGGAAAAAAAAAAAGAAATTGTTATGCTATTTTTTGAAAATATATATTAAGTGTATAAACTTTAAAATCAAAATGAAAATGAAAAAAAATCAAAATGGCTCTATGGCCTTTTTATTATCTTAGCAAAAAATGAGAATAATAACAAACCATGTCTATCATTTTCAAAAATGCATATCAACGTAACCTTTTTCCAAATTAGTTTTCTCAAGAAAAGAAAAAAATATTTTGAAAGCAGAATCGAATGAGCTTTTTATACTACAAAATCAAACTATGCGAAATAAGTCTTTTTAGGGTCCTCTAAAAGGGTAGAAGTCTCACATTGGTAAGTTTTTTCAAAAATACGTATTCTCTATCTTTGCCTTTAGGGTTTGTGCGCTTTTTCATCTATAAATCATGGACGATACAATGCATAGATGGAAAAGTGTATCTTTCACAGCAGAGGAGGATGACGATGTCTCGTGTGTGAATTCAAGAAAGGTGAAGGAATAGGGCTACTCTAAGACCAAGTTTGATTGGTAGGCTTCACACGAGAAAGGCTTATAATAAGATGATCTTGAAGGGAACACTACTACAAACATGGCCTTCAAACTGTCATGGAAAACTTTCACGATGGTTAAAAAATCACCGTGAAAACCTCCGTCGTGATAGCAATTGAGTTTTCATGACGGTTTTTTACTGTCATGGAACATCTGTTTAGGCACCAATATGGAACATTTGGGGCCTTCTATCATGATGGTTTTCTCAAAAAAATAGTCATAGAAATGCAACCTTACACAACAATTTTTTCAAAAAAACCATCGTGGAAGATCAACATTATAAGACGGTTTTCTTTAAAAACCATCATGAAAGGCTAGCATTACATGACGGTTTTTAAGAAAAACCATGGTTAAAAATGACATCCTTGAACCTTACATAACGGTTTTGTCATAACTTTTTCTCGTCTGTCTAGGGTGGTCAGCCCATGTGTTATGCATCAAATGGCCTAGAGTTTTTCCTTTTTTGTGTTTTTATCATAAAAATAACTATATATAGATATATCCTTTAGCTTAAAAAGAAGAAAAACAAATTCCTCATTTTTTTCGTTGGTTTCTCAATATATATCCATTCCACATCTTCACAAAGAAAGTGGAAAACATCATTGTCAAAATCATCAATCTTTTTAAACCGGTGGCAATCCCTTTGAGGGGATGTTTATGCAATCCTCAGCAATTTCTTTAATGTCAATAACTACTCTTGGCTTTATCGAGGCGACTAGGGACAATTCCAAATCTTCGTGATCCATTTTATAAAAAACTTGAATTGCTTATGATGCCATAATGAAGGGATCATTTTTATATCCTGATCTTTTAAAGTCAACCACCATGATGTTATCATTATCAGTCTTAACTTAGTTATTGTCAGCCCACTTGCACTTAAAAAGTGCTATGTACAATCCCTCATAATCAAGTGTCCAAATATCTTCAATGAAAGCAAAGTAGTTCATGATCCCATATATCGGATTCTTGTCCTTGGCGGAGGGAATACGCAGAACCTCGACACAGAGTGTCGCACCGCTATTTTAGACAGGATATTTCTCATCTTTTTCGTGAGTGTAAAAAGTGTAAATATTTATGGAATAGGATGTATATCTTATAACTACAGACGATGGTCCTCTAGCTAGGTTCTTTAAGTCTTGTGACATGTTTCTATCTTGTGATATGGAGCACTTGACATAGATGTGTACTATAATCCTCTCCTGAAAGGTCCAGTTATGTTCATCTTGTTCTCATTTCTTGCTCTTTTAGGTTTGTGTTTTTTAATTCCTTCATGTGCACCTTAATGAAAGACTCCACTTCATTAGCATTGTATTGCAAGACATAAAGACAAGTTTGCTGCCACTCTCCACAATTTACTAAGGAAAAACTGCTAATAGATAGGCCTATAGCCTCTATGTTTATTATCTTTGGCATCCTAATTGCTTTCATATTAGAGAAGTACTCAGAACAAAATTTAACCGACCCTTAAGCTATATAACTTTCTATGACACTTCCCTCTAGCCTATTTTGGTTCTGCACGTAGCCCTTCAAAACCTTCATATGTTTTCAAATGGGTACATATATCTCAAATATATTGGTCCGCATAACTTTACTTCACGTACTAAGTACACCGTTAGATGAATCATGATGTCAAAAAATTTTGGTGGAAAATATTTCTTAAGCATGCACAACATTTGCACCAATTTTGACTACAGTGAATCTAGCATAAATGAATCAATTACCTTGAAGCATATTGAATTAAAGAACGAGTACAACTTAGCAATTGCAAATCTCACATCCTTTCTTAGAATTCCTTGCAACCCAAGTGGTAGTAATTGTTGCATCAACACATGATCATCATGTGTTTTCATGCCAATAAGTTTTAAATCCTTCACCGACACTAACTTTTTAAAGTTTGAAGAATAGTCGTTCAATACTTTCAACAAAGCAAGCCATTCACAAAGCTTTCTCTTTTCCTCTCTTGATAACGTGTGTTTTACTGGAGGTAGGCAAGTATGGTTCTCTCTTTTCTTGGAAACAAATTAGGCCTAATCTCTATTTCCATGAGATCCAACCGTGCTTTTACACTATCCTTAGTCTTGCCCAGAATGTCAAGCAATGTGCTGACTATTTATTTACAAATGTTTTTCTCAATATGCACAACATCCAGGCAATGATGAACAAAAAATGTCTTCTGATATAGAAGTTCGAAAAAGATTTATCTTTTTTTTTTCCATAGTCCATCTATCGTGGCTCATCTTTACCTTGCTTTCTCTGATCCTGAGTACTACTTTTACATCTTTTATCATTTCCAATATTTGTTCACATATCAAAGACCTAAGAGGGTCTCTTTCTTCAATGTTGGCATCAAAGGCTTTCTTTTGTTTGCGATAACGATGATCTCTTGGCAACCATCTTCTATGACCAAGAAAAATAGTTTTCTTAATGTTTTTAATTGTTTGTGAGACGTTTCTTCATACGAATAGGACAACCAATAGAACTCTTCACCAAATAATTAGAAAATTTTCCAAATGCAGGGAAGTCGTTAATTGTCCATATCAACATTACACGGAGTGTGAACGTCCCTTCTCGGTAAGCATCTCTAACTTCGATTCTATTTTCCTATAGGTTCTTTAGGTTATCGATTAACAATGCCAAGTAGACATCAATGTCATTCCTTGGTTGGTGAGGACCCAAAATCAATAAAGAAAACATTAAGAACTTTTGCTTCACACATATTTTTGGAGAGAGATTGTAGTTGACAAGCATTATGGCCCAAGTACTGTGCTTACTACTTATGTTACCATGTGGGTTCATTTCATTCGTTGACAAAACAAAATGTATATTTCTTGGATTTGCACTAAACTCGGGACGATTGGCTTCAAAAGTCTTCCATTGTAGTGAATCTGTCAGATGTCTAAGCATATCATACCCATTTGTCATGATGCTATGTCAAATTCCTGACATGCTCTACGTTTTTGAATAAACGCCTAAAACATAGTAGTGGAATGTACCACAACACTTCCGTTGGCACTCCATTCTTATGGTCTTTTGGCTCTTTTCCTTTCTTCCAACTTGACTCTTTATAAACCGAGATGGGTTTCTAAGATATGTTCGCTTGTGGATCTTGATGAATCTTGATTCACTAATGGCATACATTTTGAAAGAGAAGTATTTTGGCCCACATCGATCGGTCATGAAGCTCCTATGTTTAGGGAGCATTATTTGGGGTCGGGATTTTTTTAAAAGGGGATTAGATGGAAGGTCTGGAGCGTAAGGCTTCTGGTGACCCATGGCTTCCAAAACCTCTTCTCTTCAAACCGATCATGAGACCCTTGGACGATGTGTGCGATTTAACTATTGATGTGTCTATCTTTAATGGTGGGTGGGCTGTGCAAAAGCTTCAGGAGGTCTCTTGAGAGGTTGATATCAATGATGTTCTAAGCATCCCTCTAAGTTTTAAGGATGGAGAATATATCCCTTTTTGGCATTTTGATAGTAAAGATCTTTACTCGGTTACGTCGGGATACTGACTAGAAAGGGATGACCACGACTCAGTGGGTGGTTCTCATCAGAGTGGCAATGACCTGTGGTGGAATAAACTGTGGAGTCGTGATGTTCCTAATTAGATTAAAATTAATGTATGGCAAGCATTTCATTAGGCTCTCTCAATCTGCAATGGGCTTTCTTTTCCTGGGATTCTTATGCAACAATGTTGTTTCAGATGTGGTGGTTGTATTGAAGATGTTAGCCATTCCTTGTGGTACTACAAAGCAACTAAGGAAGTCTGGGAACTCAGCTCTATTTGGCCTCGAGTAAGTCGGTTTAAAGGGGGCCACTTTAGCAATCTTTGTGTCCTTTCAGCTCAACAAGGTAGTAAAAAAGATAAGGAAATTTTTTGCATGCTCTCTTGGGGAATTGGGCTTAATCAGAGCAAATCGCTCTTTGATAATTTGCAGTGATCTGCCAAGGAAGTTATCAAGTTAGCAGGTCCTTTATTGGGGGCACTTCTAGAACCGTGGACGCTTGGAAAAATTCTTCTAGTATCCAGCTACTCTGATGAGGAAACCCTGCTCGCTGCTGGCCCATGGACAAGTTAAAATAAACGTTGACAATGCTATGAACCGGGATGCAGATTTTGTCAGGATTGGCATTGTTGCCAGGAGGAGGGGCTCAGTGCTTATGGCTGCTGAAAAAAAAGATTCCAGGTCGATTCTCCCTGCATTTAGGCGAATATGTTGCAGTTAGGGAAGGCGTGCTTTTAGCGATGCATCACGGCTTCCAAAACTGGGTAATAGAGTCGGACACCATCAATATTATTTTTTTGGCCGTTCAAGAGCCTGCTTCTAGATCACCAAATTACTCTACTATCATTGGGGATATCCAACGCAATATGTCTTCAGCTTCTTGTGGTTTTATTTGTTACATTTTCCACATCGGGAACACTATGGGCCATATGTTAGCTGTTTATGTTTTCTCTAATTCTGTTGATATGCTCTGGCTAGACTCTTGTCCAAGATTTATCAGTTATTTTGTACAAGCTGATTTAGGGTTATTGAATAAAAGAGTAAGTTTTTCTTTTAAAAAATGAGCTTTATATATATATATATATATATATCTCTGTATTAGTATTACTTATTAGGTATTTAATGCTTTGGTATTGAATTTTTCTTAAATTTATGAATTGTTGTCTAAATTTTTTAATTAATTATCGTGTGAATTTAATTAACTGTTGTAAAGTACGTAAAAATCTCATGCATATCACGTAAGGTTGTTTAAAAGCCAAAGGCAACAACTTTAGAAGACAACATAACACAATACGTCATGCATTTGCGAGTATTTCATTTAAATTTTAACAGTCTATTATTAATTTGGGCACTATTTAGCACTTTATTGCATTTAACATTATTCACTAAAATTAAAAGTTGAGGAGGCAACTAACAATAAAAAAAAAAGAGATAAAAATCAAGCAGAATAAGCCCCAAAAGCTCTAACTGGAAAAAAAAAAAAAAAAGGATGCATTTTGGGGGCTTGTTTAAAAAAAAAAATCACAAAAACATTTTCTATTTAACTACAGTTGAAAAAAATTATACATAACCACACTAATGCCGCACCAACATTATGCAGCGACGATCATGTGATTTAGACTTTGAACCTTGATAAATTTAGATCAAGCAAACAACCTAGTAAATAATTTTGCTTAAAAGCATTTATAAAACAAAATCGTAAAAAAAAGTTTACTAGTTTAAATATCTAGGTCTCATATCAAGGAGAAAAAATATTTGAAGTATTGGCAAAAATAATCACCAAAAAATAAACATACTTAAATCATGTGTCAAAATGTTTAAAAATCATGGTTGCAAGCATAACCTATATAAAACCACATGTAACTCCACCAAGAGCTAAAGATTCGAATCCTCCCACCTTTCAAGTTAAAAAAAAAAAAAATTATATATAAATTTAATGGAAAATATGGACCAAGTGTGATTTGGTTCATTGAGGTTTTAAAAATTTTAAAACTCCAAGTAAACCATATATATTATAAAAAAACTAGACTTTTAATCTTAATACTTTTTAACAAAACTTTAAGTCACAACAAAATATTGTGACTAAAACTTTTAATTAAATTTTTGTTGTGGCCAAAACTTTTATCCACGGAGTTTTTAGTCATGGAATATTTTGTAATTAAAAATTCCATGGCTACAAGTTTTAGCCACAATAAAAATTCAATTAAGAGTTGTGACTAAAAATGTTGTTAAAAATTATTATAACTAAAAGTTTAGTTGTTTGTATTGATACCGTATAATTAAGCACAAATTAAAGCACAAATTAATCCGCGAAGTAGAAAAAACCATATCAAACGTCACAGTGTGGTGTGATTTAGACCCATATCAAACCGTATCAATTGGTAGTGATTTTAGTTTTGGTCAAATAGTGATTTCACCCGCCCTTGCGAATATGCCAGTTGCTAAAACGTCATTGTGAGTTGTTTGCTAGGATTCATACGTAGTTCTTCTACAAAGTTTTTTTTTTTTTTTTTTTTTAAGGTTTTAACTTTTTCCTTTCACTTTATGGAAAGTTTTGTGTTAGGTTATAAAAATTACCCTACTAATAGAATAGTACAGTTTTTAACAATAGATGAAATTTATGCAAACTTTTTAACACCTTGAATCATATAAGAACTATATCACGTTAGATAAAAAATAATAATTCCACAATACCTAATAAGAATGTGATAGTTGAAAATTATATCCTACCAATTGATAAATAATAAAAGAATGCTTCACATTTTGTAAACTTCTGAACCATAACTAAAATCACTTCAAATTTTGGGTTTTGGCATTATTATCTTTAAAATATAATTATTATGGCATATTGACCGTTGAACTCAAAAAAAAAAAAAAAATTCCTGAACTTCAATTTTTTTCTAAAAGTTTTAGCGTCTGAGATGAAATTGATCTAGGAGTTTTATGAAATTTAACATGAACACTCAAATTTTTGTCATGTAATAATTAAAATTTTACAATAATAATTATATTGACTGTAAAGTGTTCTAAGTTTTTGATGGGTTTTTTTTGACAATGCTGGAGAGAACATTTATACTTTATAATGTAAATATCCCTGTAAAATTTCAAGTTATTTCCCAAGAAGCACATAGAAACCTCAATCAAATTACACAATTTATCATTAATTTATGATCATGTGCTAAACTTGCTAAAATAGATAAAATTGAAAAAGAAATTTGTAAGGAAAAAAAAAAGATTTAAGAATCACAGTGTTCCGACAATCTTGAATTAGAAACCAACCATGCTAATAACCTTAAAGGCAAGGGGTTTTTTTTTTTTTTTTGGCAACATAGGGATTGACAGAAGTCTCCCAATTTAGGTTCAATTCCTACTTTTCTCACCTATAATGACAACGAGAGTGTACTTTTGGGCTCTGGGCCTTGGGGCGACCAAGGATTGAAAAATCAACATTTTTGTTGATATTTTTACTGATATTTTTGTATTTTTGAAGTATCAATATAGAGATAGAGGTGTCGTATTCCTTCTGTAGAATATCTATAAATTTCTGTAAATATTTATATTTTGACAGAAATGACGATTTATGTGAAAATAGTTGTGTAAAATGACAAAACATCCAAAAACTTTATGAAAATTTCTGCAGAAATATCGACAAAAAATGTTATGCTTCCTGATCCAAGTGGTGGCGTAGCAGATTAATTAAGTTAATTAAACTAATTTTTAAATAAATTTACCAATTAATTAGTTGAATTATTTATGAAAACGTGATAAATTTAAAAGCCTTTAGAAACAATTGCCTCTAACTTAAAGTAGATAAAATAAAGTAAAATAAAATAAAAATTAGTAATTACGAGTCGGGCCGCACCGTACCCACATTTGTGCACACACATAACATCACCATAAATAAATACAACCACATCCCAAATCAAAAAGAAGTAATTAAAATTACATGCCTTGTTTAGATAAGTAAATAACCCAGACAGAGATAATTTCTATGGTCCAAGAGTTCATCCAAGCTTCTTAGTTGTCTCTATGTTGTATTCCATGTAAAGGGGGAAAAGTTTTTAAAACAAATAAACAGTAAGCGAAAGGTTCAATAGGATTAAGCTTTAAAAAACATTTAATTTGAATATAAACATCTTTCATTGCATAAGAATTATAAAACACAAAATAAACTCATTAAATTCATTCTTACCATTTTGTCCATTATTCGTCCGGAAATGATTTTAATATTTTATCTTAGGCAAACCAATAGTATCACCACCATAGTAGCCCAGCTGAATTTCAGGACCTACCCCCAAGGTCGCTCTCTACACAATCCGATCTCTGAGTATGACATCATGCTTATATGTATATTATTCCGAATGGTGCTCATGACACGTCTGGTGTTATGTCATTGTTTAGATCTCATCTGATCGAATATTCTCACTTACATTCATTATGAACTTTTATTATTCGTCAGATAATGAAAAATAACGGGTAAATTCATCCCAATCATTTCTTGAAAACATTTAAAAAAAAATCACTTTGTGGCCAAAACCTTTTTTAAAACATGGCTACCAAAGAAAGAGGTCTAGAGTCCAACCTCGATATCTAGTACCGGAGCTCAAGTACCGCAGTCCTGACGCACTATACGTTAGCTATATGGAACCACGAACAACCTTGAATATAACTAAGTTTATCAATATCTAACTTTAAGTATTCTACACTATAATGATATCTTATAATGTCTTAGTGTGTCATTGTAATTCACAAAATCATGCCATAAGGCTAAGGTCTCTATCTATAGTTTAAACAGTGAAAACCAATGAAAAAAAATTTGAAAGCCCTATCGGCCTACCAAACTTCTTGGTTTGGCTCGCCAAACGCTTATAGTTCAACCTACCGGTTGTATAGCACTGGCCTGCCGAACTGCTTTAGGTTTGGCCAACCGACAAGATGAGTCTTGCATGTCAGACTCATGAATCTGGCTGCTGATGCTCATGATCGGCCTGCCAAACTGGCAAAAATCAAAAAATTCTAGATTTCTAGCTTTGGTCTCCCCAGCTCGAAATCTCATTTCCAACTTGTTTTTTAGTCCCCAGAGTATACATAATGATCATAAATGATAGAAAAAACATATTGGAACACATTTAAACACCTTTAAACAAGTTTTACATAGAAATTTTCAAATAAATCTAAAAATGAGAAAAAAAAACTAGATTTAGCTAAATTTTGTCCAATCGAGCCTAGGTTCATGATAATTTGGGTTCTATAAACTTAGATTAAAGGTTTTCTAAGTTCAAGAAACTCAGATTTTAACATACAAGGAGTATGAAGAATTGGGGCAAAATTTAAAATTTTGAAAATGAAGTAAACTAACATCGAATTTGAGCTTTGAATCGAGTTTGTGGAGGCTTAATCGTGCTCCTAAGCTTCCAATTCAATTGAGATTCAAGGCTTGTGGTGAAAATTTTGGAATCAAAAAGAGAGAGAGAAGAGAGAAACGAGAAAGAAAGAGAGAGAGTCTGAGTGAAAGTAAGGCAAGAGGACGGGGAAAATAAATAGAAAGGAAGAGGGTAGTTTTCAGAGTGAAAACCATGTCCTGCACATGGTATTCCAAAAAGGGGTATTGGGCATTTGATAAGTTGTTTTGTTTCAGAATTCAAAATAACAAATAAAAATAATAAAAAGCGAGATTAACTTGAAAATACTACAAAATAATTAAATTAAGTTCAAATTACATTATAGCACTCTAATTCATCATTTTACACACTAATCTTAATTAATTTCTGAGTGTTACAAAAAATCGACAAAATCTTTGCACTCTATATGTTATTTTTTTAAATTACTTTAAAATATAAAATTCAAGTTATTTTTATTCATTTTTTAATATGGTCTTTCATATATTTACTTTTCAATATTATAAATTCAAATTTTAATTTATTATGTACACTAGGACATGTGATTCGAAACATTAACTTCAATAGCAATTATAATAAGGGTTATCCTTACAATGAACATGGTAGGTATGAGATCTTCAACAATATACCTCTATAGTTTTCAGATAAAGTTCAAAACTTGTGCAATTAGGTTAGCTCACAATTTGCTATATATGGAGAGGTAGTGGGTAAAGATCAAGAGACATATGCATGGTATGTGCGGAATTATATAAAAAAATATTCAAACTCTATTTCTTGGTGTCAATATTGTTTGAACCAAAAAGATATTCTAAATATTTTTTAATCTCCTAGAAGCTCTTTTTGGTATTGATATTTCTTTATTTTGTATGAAACTGTAAATATAAAGTACTTGTACTAGCTGACTTTTAATTAATTTACTCAATTTGAGATCATATGCTTATAATTTATCATATTATAATATTTTTACCATTCATATTCATTACATACTTAGTAATTTGGTTGAAAAGTTTATCTAAATTATGTTTCATTAACAATTTTAGAGTTTCTTAGAGTTTTACTTAAAAATAAAGTGGTTTAAGATAACTTTTCATATTTTGCATTAATTTCCAACATTATCGATATTTCTGAAAAATTTAAATGTTGATATTTCTATCGATATCGATATTTTCATCTTTGGTTGCAACATGTGGATTCTTACGTTGCATCCTATATTATTTCACTTAGCTATAATACTGATAAATATCCAATGTGTCGTTTGTCCAAAAGCGTAGAGACATCGTTTGTCTCTTTTTATTACATGCCAAAAAAAAAAAAAAAACTTTTGCATTTTTTTGTTTAACAAGAGGAAAAGGAAAAACCAATCTGTATTCCACATTTGTGGAATCCTTTATCTCATACAAATGATAGACAAATTTGTTGAAGTATCCATTCCTTTTTTCGCTGGCTGAGGTTGAAAGGACACAATTTAATTCAACATCAACGAAAAAGCTGGCTCTTATCTCGCCGGAGAACATGTTAATGTGCATTGGATAACTTTTGGACATAATTATTTATTTAATTATGGGCAAGTCACCGTCAGTCACGCCTCGAATATTTCTTTCAAGCAAGAAAAATTTTACCTCGAACGAAAAACGTGCATCCAGTACTCATCTTCTTTAATATTCCTGATTGCTTTAAATAAACATATCAGGCACAGCGAATATTGCCACTAAGCTATAAGATTTCAGCTTAAAAAAAATCAGATTTTAGCCTAATTAAGATTGAAGACCATCAATAAAAAGGCTTTAAAAAAAAAAAAGAAGAAGAGGAAGAAGTCAGCCTTTTAAGCCTAATTACATGAACCCATTACAAAGACATTTTGGACAGCATAGAATTGGCTTTTTGGTGCTAGGAGTTAAACTCAAGAAGGTTAAATCTATATTCAACGGCCACATCTGTTTTTATTTTTAAAGCCACATTTGTTATTGTACTGGTTCCTTTTTTTTTTATTTATTTTTTTGAATGTGTATTGGTTTGCTTTAGATGCATCACTTTTTTTTTTTTAATCCCGTCAAGAAAAAAGACGTGTCGTATGATGCTTAAATTTAACATTATATCTTTCTTAGAACGCCGTAAGAAATAAAACCATAATACAGTACTTTATTATGAGCAGTAATAAGAATATCGACAACCGTAAGTCAAGAACCTAACTCGTTACTGTTTTCATTAGAAAACGGTTTTCATAAAATATAGCCGAAACGTGGTTGTGGAGTAGATCATGTATGACAAAAATTTTCTCAAAACTCTTTTAAAATGTTACAAATTATATTAATTTAACGCATAAATAAATAAATATAAAAACTTTGCTTACCTGGATGAAAAGAGAATCGGAATCAAATGCACACAAAAGGACGTTTGATGAGACGAAACCACTATTTTCCTTGCCTAATCCACACCACTGAAAGAACAAATGTATAGGCGTTGGAGACATTATAGGTTTCTAAAGATCACTCAAATAACATTTAGTCACCTGTTATTTTCAATGCATGAACAAAAACAGGTCTCGAGACGAACCATTCTTCTTTCTTTATTCTCTCTATATGCATATGAAGGAAGGCTTTAGCAAAGTATTCTCTGTCTCTCCAAGACTCACAAGTATCTCTCTAATGAATAGAGGAAGCTTTTATTTGTAAAGAAAAAGATAGCTAATTAATTTTAAAAAGTCTTCTTATTTTAATTTAATATCAAATACTTAATTAAAATAAAAGACACAAGTTTCTCATTCCCATACTACCATAGGTGCCACACATAGAGAGAATCTTTGTGGATGTGGCGCTTACCTCCATACAGTACAAGTGAGAATACTATTTGTTACCCAATCTTATTTGTTTCCATATTTAACTTTCCATACTTGAATTAAATCACATTTATTCAAAATTTGAAATCCTAAATATGAAAACTTTGTAACAAACTTTCATGTGCATAAAGGACTTTCCCTTATTCGCATTGGTGCCACACATAGTGGAACCCTCCCACTGTGTGTGCCATACATTGTACCACTATATGTCTTTCAAAATTAATTATTTTATTTTATTTATTAAATATTCTAATTATTTAATAAATGTAAATTAATTCCTAATTAATTTAGGTTTGAGTGATATTTAATTTAGAATTTCATAATTCTAAACTAATTATTTAAATCAATAATTCTACTTGTCGAAACAGTGTTTGGAAGGACAGTGGCGGACTAATAAATTCACAATTTGAAGCTACGATAAAAACAATATATTAACTAAACTCTTTAATTAATATATTACTCTTTTATTAATTCCAATGTAACTCCACTAAATACTAGGAATTACACTTTTGAAATTATAGATATATAATTATTTATTTTTAAGAGTCCTCTATTTGATAAAGCCCTTACAAATAAGTCAATTCTCCATAAATAATTCATAATTATAGCTAGGTAATATCTGTTAACTTTTCTAATTATTTCTTTATCCTTGAATACCATTGATTCTCTAATGAATAACAAATTCATGAACTTAATCATGAATTGAGCACTCTTATTATTCAAGTCCCAAATCAATACTCAAGAGAATTATTTATCTGCATCTCATTAGAGAAGGAATGGATTTCGTCGTGTAGTATGAGCATTCTCGACTACTTACTTCATTATGCCTCCAAGATACAAGGAATAAGATTAAATTCTCAAAATTCGTGCTGAGTAAATCAAAAGATATAAATCCATAAATAGGAATATGCTAGTAACTTAGGATTAAGACCATCTTATATTTGGCCATCAGTTGACATGATTAAAACTTGCTATATTCAATGCAAATTATTAGCTATTTATATAACATCATGTCTCAGTCCTATATAATTTCATTATATACAGCGCTCTCGTTTAATTGTTAACTATATTAATGGTTCAGATAAGATTATTTCATTCTTAATAGAAATGACCTATACTACCAACACTCAATTAAAGATTTCATACTTTAATTGAATAATTAATTGTATGTTATTGACCATTTTAATTATCATCCTTAAATATTATCCTCTTGTATATAACACTTGTATACAATTTTAAGGTCACATAGATAATTATAAAATTTTAATGATATTTATAAAGTATTTAAAATACAAACATGCAAATATAATGAATAAATTCATTTTATTTATTTATTTATTTATTTATTTTATGTCCTTTTACAGAATTTCATATGTTTTAAGGACATTTATCCTAACAATTTGCCCGCTTCCCCTAAAGTAGACAAGACATGTCTTTTAATCCATAAACCTCTAGATGCTTCTTGAAAACTTTGATTAGCAAGGTCTTCGTGAATGAATCTACTAGGTTGTCTTCTGACATGATCTTTAATATTGCCATGTCACCTCTGTCGTATATATTTTGAACCAAATAATACCCCATCTCTACATGCCTCGTGCCTTTGTAGTTTCTTGACTCTTTAATGTTTGCTATTGCTACATTGTTGTCATAGTACAGTTTGATCGGCTTATCCATGTACAGAACAACTGCCAGATCCTTCAAGAATTTTTAGAGCCAGACTGCTTTTATGGATGCTTCATAAGCAGCCACATATTCAACTTCTATTGTCAAGTTTGAAAGACAATTTTGTTTTATACTTCTCTAGACAACTACTCCATCACTAAGAGTGAGCACGCATAAAGAGATCAACTTTCAAGCATTCTTATCCAATTGAAAATTGAAATCGGTATAACCATTGAGAGATAAATCTTCACCAAAATGCACAATCATAGAGTTTCACATTTTTCAAAGATACTTGAGAATGCACTTTACGGCAATTTAGTGATCAAATCATGAATTTGATTGAAACGTACTGATTATCCCTACTACATAGCAGATGTCAGGCCTAGTACACTACATAGCATACATCAAGCTTCTGACTGCCGATGCATAAGGGAAATGACTCATGTCCTCTTCCTCCTGAGGAGTCTTAGGACACTACACTTTAGAGACAAGAATAGCATCCTAATAGGCAAATTCCCTCTCTTAAAGTTATGCATGTTATACTTGACAAGCACTGTGTCAATATATGTAGCTTGAGATAATGCCAAAAGTCTCTTCTTGTGATCTTGGATGAGTTGGATCCTAAGAACCTAGCTCACCTCTCCCAAATCTTTCATTTTAAATTGGTTGACTAACCATTCCTATACTCATGACATTGATTCTTTGTCATTTTCAATGAGTAGGATGTCATCAACGTAAAGTATTAAGAAGAATACTTTCTTTCCTCTTATACACTTGGAAACACACTTGGTTTGCTTCAAAACCATAAGATTTAATAGCCTTATCAAGCTTGATGTTCAATGATCTAGAAGCCTACTTAAGTCCATAAATGGACCTTTGCAGCTTGCAAACTTTTTGCTATTAACCTTCAGCTGTGAAACTCTTTGGTTGCACCATATAAATGCTTTCTTCAAGATAATGGTTCAAAAATGTAGTCTTGACATCCATCTATCAATTTTGTAATCAGAATATGCAGTAATGGAGAAGAGTATCTAAATGGACTTAGCATAGCAACTGAGGAGAAAATCTCTTCATAGTTGATTCCTTCCCACTGGGTGTAACCTTGGCTACCAGCCTTAACTTTAAAGTCTCTATTTTCTTGTCTACTATTCTCTTTCTTTTGTACATCTATTTGCACCTAATGGGTTTTACCCCTTCAAGAAGATCAACAAGCTCCCACATAAAGTTAAGAGTCAATGGATCTTTCTTACCGTTACTCACAGTGACTAGCTGTGCTTTTCCTTAGTTAACAAGCATGTAATCTAATTTCCCTTCAACTATGACAAAGACCAGAATTGTCTGACTAGAAGCTATGGTCTATTTAGTTTTCTATTCGACAACTCTTTTTAGCTCATTGATAATTCTTGTCGGTTGTGGCTGATCTCATCGACACGTAACTCTTCTAGAACCACTTTGCTTCTGGGTCTAAAATCCTTCATATAGTCATGCTTAAGAAAAGTGGCATTTGTTGATACAAACACCTTCTTATCTTGAGGGCTATAGGATAAACCTCCTCTTGTACCTTAAAAATAACCTACAATAATGTATACTATCGAATGAGGTTCCAAATTCCCGGTCTTAGCCTTTAGTATATGTGCTAGACACCCCCATATATGGACGTGCCTCAAACTAGGTTTTCAGCCATTGCATAACTCTAGAGGTGTTAGGTATAAACTTATAGGGAACCAAGTTTATAATATAAATTATGGTTTTGAGGCATATCACCAGATGGATGTGAACAGAGAAGAATAACTCAATGTTGATCTC
The DNA here is from genome assembly GCA_946598075.1 of Artocarpus hirsutus. Lineage (NCBI taxonomy): Eukaryota > Viridiplantae > Streptophyta > Magnoliopsida > Rosales > Moraceae > Artocarpus > Artocarpus hirsutus. Next base: position 77,833 of record CAMOHE010046490.1, on the reverse strand, counting down.
ATCATATAGAGTAGCGTTCGATTTCTCCTGTTGACAATACCATTTTCTTATAGTGTTTTAGATGCGGTAAGTTGTGAAACTATTTTACTTTCCATTAAATTGTATGTGAACTATGCATTCAAGTATTCACCACTTCGTCCGATCAAAGTACTTTTATTTGTTTTCCTAATTGTTTTTTAGCTTCTACGTTGAATTCCTTGAACTTTCTAAAAGTTTTAGATTTCCTATGTATTAGGTAAGCATAATCGTATCTAGAATGATCATCAATAAAAATGATGAAATTTCATGTCCGCCTCTTGCTTGGACGTTTAAAAGTCCACTTACATCAGTATGTATTAACTTAAAAAGCTCTTTGGCTCTTTTCCCTTTAGCTAATAAAGGTCTCTTGACTATTTTACCTTTCAGATAAGATTCACAGACCAAGAGCTTACTAACCTTTAGTTCCCTTAGGTTTTGCTACTTTGAACATTTCAGTGTTAAGCAATGGTGTAGGACTCGATTTAAGGAAATATAAACCATGATCAAGGCATCGGTAGCACAAGCAAGAGCACAAGGGAAGAGACATATTTAGATCCAATTCAAGTTTCCATTGGTCCGGTTACGAGAGCTCGTGCAAAGAAATTCAAAGAAATGCTTATTGGGCTGATTCAAGCATCTTGGGCTCAAGCTATCGCATGGAGGCCCATTGAGGGAATTGCATGTGACATCCAGACCAACAAATGCGTGATTCAAGTTCTAGAAGGGACCGAATAATCCTATGGCTGCAAATAATCTGGCTACTTTCCATT
>CAMOHE010046490.1:40500-77025 GCA_946598075.1 Artocarpus hirsutus | reverse complement strand
ATCACCAGATGGATGTGAACAGAGAAGAATAACTCAATGTTGATCTCATCATATAGAGTAGCGTTCGATTTCTCCTGTTGACAATACCATTTTCTTATAGTGTTTTAGATGCGGTAAGTTGTGAAACTATTTTACTTTCCATTAAATTGTATGTGAACTATGCATTCAAGTACTCACCACCTCGTCCGATCAAAGTATTTTTATTTGTTTTCCTAATTGTTTTTTAGCTTCTACGTTGAATTCCTTGAACTTTCTAAAAGTTTTAGATTTCCTATGTATTAGGTAAGCATAACCGTATCTAGAATGATCATCAATAAAAATGATAAAATTTCATGTCTGCCTCTTGCTTGGACGTTTAAAAGTCCACTTACATCAGTATGTATTAACTTAAAAAGCTCTTTGGCTCTTTTCCCTTTAGCTAATAAAGGTCTCTTGGCTATTTTACCTTCCAGATAAGATTCACAGACCAAGAGCTTACTAACCTTTAGTTCCCTTAAAGGAGCATCCTTTACTAGTCTTAAGATGCTGTATATATATGTTATTACTGTGAGAAATCTTTTGCCTTTTATTCTTAGGTTTTGCTACTTTGAACATTTCAGTGTTAAGCAATGGTGTAGGACTCGATTTAAGGAAATATAAACCATCATTTAGTTTTCCAAAACATATATTTAAACCATTCTTTGAATAGAAAAAATTTCATTATCAAAAGAAACTTTAAATAATTGTTCATTTAATCTAGAAACAAAAATCAAATTTCTTCCAAAACTTGGAATGAAAAAAACATTGTTCAAAAATGAAATATTCCTAAGCTGAAGTCTAACTTCTCCCACTGTTTTAGCTGAAACCCTAACTCAATTGCCCAAGAACATCGTGTAGTCCCCATCGACAAGGTTTTGTGAAGAACTAAGATTGTAAAGAAGAATAAACATGGTTAGTCACACCCGAGTCAACAACCTAGGTTGAGAATTTATTCTCTATAACACATATTTCTAAAACTAGTGCTTCACATTTACCTTGGTTTTCTTCTTCTTTAGCTCCTTGAGATACTTATTCTAGTTTTTCTTCCAATGGCCTAGCTGATTATAGTGGAAACACTTTCCTTTGGCCTTAGTGTCGAAGCTTGTCTCTTTGCCCTTATCAGCCTTCTTGGACTTCTTCTTGTTCTTCTTAGATTTGGACTTTTTAGCATTCTTGTTCTTCCTCTTGTTGCTTTTTAAAGAACTGACTTCAACAACATTTGCCTCGTCACTCTTTGCACCTTGAATAGATTTATATTTCTAGAGCTCATTCAACAATTGAGTGAGCCCCATGTGCATGTTGTTTATGACATAATTGGTCTTGAACTGTTGGAAGGTGGGACTTAGGCTTTCGAAGATCATTCCCACCTAAGTTCCCTCATCTATTATTGCACAATTAAGTTTAAAGATGGTTGATCATATTGAGAGCGTGGACACAAATAAAAGTGTTTGGCTTTATTTGTTGTACATGAAAAACTTCACAACATCAAGATGAGTCTTCTCATTTGGTTGACCAAACATGCCATCTAGCAACTGCATTATTTCATAAGCAGTCTCTAAATTTTCATGCTTCTTACAAAGCACTTTAGACATACCAGCCTAGAGATAAAACTTAGCTTTCTGATTGGCCTTCTACTAATGAGCATAGGCATCTCGGTTTGCTAATCTAACATTTGCCACAGGGATCAAAGGATGAATTTGTAATCGTCATTAACGAGCATTAAGTTCATGTTATTTTTCCATTTGGTGTAATTCTTGTTAATAAGTTGTTCAAGTGCATAGTAAATATGTTACATGGACGCACAAGAAAAATACATAAAAGATGTTTACTAAATTTTAGCCAATGATAATTCGATTTACCATAAACAAAGTGCCATCGTAGCATAGATCAAATTATTTACAAATCAAACCGAGACACTCTCAATTGATAAATGTTGATCAAAGTAGCTCATATTTTTACATTCATTAACTAACGTTATTTTGGTCAAGAATGAAATTAACATTTAATTATATTTTTATGAGTGTAACCTATTGTTTCGAATTATAAAGACTTAACTCTAAACTGCCACCATAGGATAGGTCAAATTAGAGGTACATCTTAAATTCCTATCGCTATGAAGAACAACTTTGCATCGATTCAAATGAACACCTTCTGTAGATAGTATAAAATCAATGTTATCTTGAGGCACCATTTGAACTTTATGGTGTTATTCTAACAGTAGGGTCTAGTGGGTCATATTGTCATACAAACCTCTCCCACTCAATATTTTGTAAATATGTATTTTATTTGTAAATCATCTCATGATTTATAATTTCTAGAAATATAAACATTTTATATTTCTAGATATATGAAAATTCTAAAATTTAACTCTGTAATTCAATTTCATATAATAATACTATTTTACAAATCAAATTTGTAACTGTTAACTAATTTAATCTTATTAAATTAATTTATAGTGCATAATCCATAATTATATTAAAAAAATTTTAATATAATAAATAAATGCGCGTGTATGCATGGCATGTTGTAAACCTATGAGTAGACACACTAGAACTAATATGACATGTTATAATACATGGGCATATATCAAATTATTAACATAAAGTGAAACATTCAATTCGGCAATTGAGATGGATTTGATTGGGTTTATCGAATATTTAAATTACAACCCAATTGAAATAATAAAATTCAATAAATTTCTAATCTATTAAATCTTCAAAAAAACCCATAGGCCTTCTTGTAATCCTCTTTAAATCATTGTTGTTTGCCTTTAAGGGTAAAAATGGAAGAAATAGAGAAAACAACAAGAAGTTAAGCACAAAAACCTACATTAGTTTTTTTTTTCACTCGTAACAATACTCGGCGCCACAGCTTTTGGCCCTTGGGTCATGTAAGCTGTAGTGCAAATGACCGAGGCCGTAGTGCCCAACACATTGCACATCCAATACCATGGTGCCCATCGTTGGAGCCATTTGTGTATGTTTTTTTGGTTTTCAATGGTTTCGTAAACCATCAAAACTCCAACCATCTTATGATCGGGTTCCCAATTTTTCATGTCTTGGGTCTTCAATAATCTTCCATTCGATATTATAAAAATATAAAAAATTGCAAAAAAATAAATTACAAAAAATATTAACCCTTTAATTTTGAGCGAACATTAATTCTAATGAAATTAAAATTATGGTAATCAAAGAGATCCTTGGAACCATATAGTTAAAGATCAAATTCACTGTCCATACGATCACCATTTATCACATGAATAATAAAAAATAAACATACATATTAATACAAAGTGCTACCCATCACTTACATGGATAATAGAGAATATATATATTTATTTAAAATGATTAACTCATAATCAACAATAAAAATTAATATATTTTATAGCTAGCTCTGGTATCAATTGTTTGTTTTCGAAAATGTTTTGAACAGAATATAACAGAAACATGATTGTTGTGCGAATAATGTATAATAAAAATTTTATAAAACGTTGTAAAATATATCAATTTAACTCATAAACAAATATATATCAAAACTTTGCTTACCTGGATGTTCAGAGAATTGAAATCAAATCTATGCATAAAGACTATTTCAATGAGACTAGACCACCGTCTTCTTCGCCTAGTCCTCGACATCAAAAGGACAACCGTGTGGGCGTTGGAGGAATTATAGGCTTCTAAAGACCACTTAACTAATGTTTAGTCACCCGTTATTCTCAACAAATGAACGAAAATGGGTCTTGGGAGGAAGAATTTTTCTTTTCTCGCTTATTCTCTCTACACGCCTATGAGGATAAGTTTTAGTATAGAGTATTCTCAGTCTTTCTAAGACTCACAAGTGTCTTTTTAATGAATAAAAGAGGCCTTTATCTATAGAGAATAAGAGAGCTAATTAATTTTGAAAAGTTATCTTATTTTGATTTAATATAAAATATTTAATTAAAATCATAGACATAAGTTTTCTATTCTTATACTATCATAGGCACCTACACATGTGGTGCCTACCTCCACATTGTATAGGTGCGAATATTACTTGTTATTCAATCTTATTTGTTTTCATATTTAACTTGCCATAGATGAATTAAATCACATTTATTCAAAATTAGAAATACTAAATATAAAAACTTTATAAAGAAGCTTTGATGTGTGCAAGGGAATTTCCCTTATTACCGTCGATGCCACACATAATGGGACCCTACCATTGTGTGCGCAACACACAGTCCCACTGTGTGTCTTTTAAAATTAATTATTTTATTTATCAAATAGTTTAATTAAATATATAAATTAATTCATAATTAATCTAGTTTTAAGTGATATTTAATTTATAATTTTATAATTCTAAACTAATTATTTAAACCAATAACTTTACTTGTCCAAACAGTATTTGGAAGGATGGCAAGGGACTTATAGAACCATAATTTCAAGCTCTAATAAAAGCAATATATTAATTAAACTCTTTAATTAATATATTACTCTTTTATTAGTTCTAATATAACTCCATTAAATACTTGAAATTGCACTCTTGGAATTATAGATATATAATTACTCATTTCTTAGAGTTCCCCATTTGATTAGCCATTACATATAAGTCGATCCCCTATAAATAATTTATAGTTAGAGCTAGGAAATATCCGTTAACCTTTCTAATTCCTTCTTTATCCTTAAGTATCATTGATCCTCTAATGAATAATAAATTCATGAACTTTATCACAAATTGAGTGCTTTTATGTTCAAATTTTAAATCAATATCCAAGAGAACTATTTATCTGCTTCTCATTAGAAAAAGAATGGATTTTATCTTGTAGTATGAATGTTCTTGGCTACCTATTTCATTATGCCTCTAAGATACAAAGAATAAGATTAAATTCTCAAATTCGTGTTGAGGAAATAAAAAAAAATAAATCCATAAGTAGAAATATGCTAATAGATTAATTTACAAAAATTAATTTACAATAATGTGTCGTCTATAAGGGGTGTCGTAGAATCTTCAAGGCTTTGACGATATCTCCTACTTGTCGTTAAATAATTTAACTACAGTAAACTATTATTGTTAAAAGGAGACTTTTACTACGGCATCTATATAGATGTCGTCAATTATTATTTCAAATGTCATTAACGGCATATTTGTTAGAGATGTCATTATATATACTTTTCAACGACATTCAAAAACTATATGTTGTAAATAACATATTGTTAAATACAGTTTTTCTTATAGTGCAAGAAACTGACAATCACTTATCTAAAGTTGTCACGAACATTATCACCATGCATATCTGACCATATAAATTTGTCCTCATAAGGGTAAGAATTTTTGATGGCCAAACTCCAACGTCCCCTTAATTGTATGGGCAAAATGAACTCTATCCATTGGTGCCTCCACTAAAAGAATACATAAGTTGTTTGTGAATCCCGATTTCCACTTCATAGGGTTGTTATTTTAATTTATTTGTTTTTAAATGATAATAAATAAATAAAAATAAATTTAAGTGGTCCAAGATACACGTAGTTTCTAAAAAGTGTCAACCAAAGGGTGTTTAGAACTGTTATAACATTTTAGAAAAAATGTCTTTTTCAAATCCTGATAGTGGGTGTTTATAAATATCACATAAAATCTAGAGGGTCCCTAAGCCTTGCAGTTATTCAAAAATGAACCATCTCTCTAAATTGCAGAAGGCTTAGAAGAAGATTCTTTTTCTTTTAAAATTTCTTCAAGAATTATTAAGAGACATTCTCCATTCATTCCTGTGTTTATTAATGGTTGGAGGTTAGATTTTGTTTCTTTTATGTTTATGCATTTATATGATTTTCATGCAATTTAGATTCATGCATATATGAAAATCATAATTCAGTATATAAAAATTTATAACATTTACTATCAGAGTTTTGTTTTTCCTCTACCTTGATGTGTATGAATAAGTCCTCTAAGAGTTTATTGAAGTTTTTCAAAATACCAAAAACTTTGTTGTACATAAAGTCATTTTTTGATTATTTTTTATGAAAGCCAATGTTAGAAATCATTAGCAAATTGATTTTCTAACATTTATGGGTTTTTAAAATGTCAATTTTGGAGCTTATAAGGTCTAAAATCAACTGGGTCTACAATAGGACCCATTTTGGTCTTTTTTGGGTAAAGAAGACCCAAATTCACATGAAAAAAACGAATTCTAGGGGATCAAAAAAACGATATGTCATTTTGGATGAAAAGGACATGTTTTTCTATTAAAATCCTTTTTCCAAAAGGAAAAACGACACGTTGTTTTGGTAAGCCAAAGACGCTTTTTTTCTAATAAAAATGACATGTCGTTTTTTCAAAAGAAAAACAACATATCATTTTAATGAAGAAAGGGATGTTTTTAATAGGCCGAAACGACATGTCATTTTGGGCTTTATGCCCAAAATGACACTTTGTTTTCTGGATAAAGAAAAAAATTCCAAAAAAAAATTTAAATTTTTTAATTAAATTTGTTTTGGCATTTTTTATAGAATTTTTAATTTGTGTATTTTGGAAAATTTATTTTTGATGAATCTAAAATGAATTTAATGAAATCCAAGATTTTATCATTTATGTTTAAATAAAGTTTTGGAAATCTATTTTAGATATGTTATTGAATTTAAGTATAATATGTATTCTTTATTTGCATTTTGATAGATGCAATTTGATGAAAATTTTATGTTTGAAAAATTAAGGGTCCGTTTGTTTCGAGTATTATTTAGACTCGATAGACTTAAATTTGGATTTAAGTATCAAGAATCATTTGGATACGTGTTTGTTTTTCTAAAAATCTGAATCCTTTGAGTATCAAAAATTTAAGTTTTTAGAGTTTTTACTCCCCTCTAAACTTTTAATTCTCGGATATCTTTGCTATGATAAAAACTAAAATTCTCTCTCCTATATTTGAGGAAAAAAATCATAACTTCTTCATTTGATAATCAATTGAGATGATTCTTATTTCATTGTATTCCTAGTGTAGAGATTCCTCCCTAAATTTTTGATACTCGGATATCTTTGCTACAGTAAAAACTAAAATTCTCTCTCATATATTTGAAGAAAAAAAATCATAACTTTTTCATTTGATATCCAATTGAGATGATTCTTATTTCATTGTGTTCCTAGTGAAGAGAGGAATAAATTAAGATCCATATTGCATTTTTTAAGGATTATTAACATTAAAATTTTATTAAATTTGTTAATAAATCAAAAATTATTTTCACTACCTTTCCAAACACAAATTTTAATTTTATTCTATACTCAGATTGAAACCTAAATGCACATCTAAACACGAATTCGGATAACAATTCAAATCATTAACTCAAATTCTAACTCAAATCAAATCACTAATTCGAATCTATTTACTAAATGGACCTTAAATGTCTTGGGTGATTTGTATAATTTTAATTGATTTAAGAGTAATCACAGCATCTTAGATTATATTGAAATTATATGTTAAGTTTTTTGAATCGTATGTAGTTAAACAGACATTAATTATAACTAATTATGTTTGGTATAATAAAATTTATCTCACAAGAAATTTTATTATATTAAATATGATTGGTTAGGATAAAATATTAAATTATTTTCTTAATTTGCTCATAGGAATTAAGAAATAGAATATAGTTTAATAGTTTTATCATAAGGTTGTATATGAATCTATATGAATTAAAAACTTAGCCCATAGGCAGTTTTATATATCATTTGATTCATAATTTTGTAGCATGATTTATATTGGTAAAACATAATATGTAGTTATGAGCTTCAAATTTTTTGACATGAGCATATATGTTTGATGTATTGCAGTGATTCAACCTGTTAATTTATCTGATATGAAATATGATATTCTCAAGCTTAAGGGTGATAACTATAAAGTCTGGAAAGAGAGGATTTTCCTTCATTTGAGGTGGATGGACATTAACTATACCATCAGAAAAGATGAACCGCCCCTATCACTAAGACTAACACTCCAGATGATGTTGATCGTTATGAAAAGTGGAAACGATCGAATTACCTCTCAGTTATGTTCATAAAGACTAAGATCTCTATTAGGATTAGGGGGTTCAGTTGATCAATTTAACAATGTCTAACCACTACCAAAGGTTATTGATGAGCAGTTTGAGTCTTCAGATAAAACATCAGTAAACACCCTGATCATGTAGTTTTCATCATTGAAGCTTATCGATATAAAATGCATGGCGCATGAGGGATATTGCGGCTTAACTAAAGATGCTTGAGGTTGAGATGTCTGATTCATTTCTGGTACATTACATTCTGAACACTCCACCCTTGGAGTATGATCCCTTTGAAAGCTCCTATAACACACATAAGGACAAATGGTCATAAGATCTCCTATTGACCATGTGTGTTCAGGAGGAGGGACGACTTATCATGGAAGAGAGAGAGAAATTAAATCTGGCAACCCAAGGAAATAAGAAGAAATTTCAAACCAAGCAAAAGAGGAAAGGCAAGGTTCCTGCCTAGCCGGATATTAAGAAGGTTGCAAGAAGAAGGGGCACATAAAGAATGGCTACTCTAAATTTCGGGAGTGGCTTGATAAGAAAGGTTCTTAACTCTCACTTGTTTGTAATGAATCCAATATGATTGATGTTAATTATAACACATGGTGGATTGACTCTGGTTCTACAATCCATGTTACCAATTCCTTGCAAGGATTGCAATACCTACAAAAACCAGTGGAAAGTGAGCAAAGCATCTATTTTGGAAATAAGATGCGCTCACATGTGGAGGCTATAGGAACGTGCAAACTTGTCTTAAGTAGTAGTTTTGTTTTGTATTTGGAAAAGACATTTTATATTCCTAGTTTTTCTAGAAATTTAATTTCAGTTTCCAGACTTGTATCAGTTGGATATTCCTTTAATTTTGTAGAATATTCCTTCAGTTTGTTTTATAAATCTGATTTTGTTGGATGTGGTACTTTGTCTGATGGTCTTTTTCATCTTAATTTACAAAATGATGCCAATTATACTATTATGCATGTTCATGAATATGTTGTATAAAGCAATGTGTTGTGAATGAGGAATGCTTTATGTTGTAGCATCAGAAATTGGGACATATCTCCCTTGAGAGAATTAAAAGATTAGTAAATAATGGAGTACTTAGTACTTTAGATTTTATTTATTTTGATACTTGTGTGGACTGCATTAAAAGTAAGCAGACCAACAATTCAAGGAAGGGTTCCAAGAGGAGTTCTGATTTATTAGAAATCATACATACGCATATTTATAGTCCAAACATGGACACATACTCTTAAAGGTACTTCGTCTCTTTTATAGATAACTACTCACGATACATGTATCTCTACTTACTTAACAATAAAATGAAGCACTAGATGCTTTTAAGGTCTTTAAAGCAGAAGTAGAGAAACAATACGGAAAGCAAATTAAGATCATGAGATTAGATAGAGGGAGAGTATTACAATAGATACACTAAGCCTAGACAAGCACCTGGTCCATTTGCAAGGTTTCTTGAAGAACATGGGATTGTTGCCTAATACACCTCGCCTGGTTCTCTAGACTAGAATAATGTAGCTAAAAGAAGAAACCAAATATTATTAGACATGGTGTGGAGTACGCTTGCTTGCTCTAAACTTTCTGAGTCCTTGTGGACTAAATCTCTTAAGACGGCAGTGTACATATTGTATCGAGTTCTAACCAAGGCTATGCCAAGAAGCCTTTTGAGTTATTGAAAGGTTGGAAACTGAGTTTGCGACATGTACATGTTTGGGATGCTCGTTAGAGGTAAGAGTTTATAATTTACAAGAGAAAAAGCTAGACCCAAGGACCATAAGTAGATATTTTGTTGATTATGTTGAACGATCTAAGGGATACATATTTTATTGTCCATCTCACAGTACTAGATTTGTGGAATCAAGAAATACAAAATTTCTTGAGAATGACTTAATTACTGGGAGTAATCGATCCTGCAACTCTGTTCCTAGGAAAGATCATACAGATGCTCAACCATTCACTTGATATGATAGAGTGATTGTTGTACAAAACACGCCTAAAGTTCAAAAGCATGATGAACAACAACAAGTCCATCAAGTTCCACAAACTACTGATCAAGAAATAGTGGATCTAGCTGAATAACAAATACAAAAACCTGTTGAACATCATGCTTCTCAGGAGAATATTGAACCAACACTAAGGAGATCTACTAGAGAAAAGCGATTGACAATACCTAGAAACTATATTGTGTATCTATAGGAGTCTGACTACAATGTTGGAGCCGAAAATGATTCTAAAACATTTTCATAGGCCATTAGTTCTAAGGAATCTTACTTATGATATAGTGCCATGAAAGACGAAATGGATTCTATAGCATTTAACAGAGTTTGGGATCTCATTGAGTTGCGTGATGGTGTCAGAGCCATTGGATGTAAGTGGGCCTTTAAAACAAAGAAAACTTATTGGGCGACATTGAAAGACATAAGGCAAGACTCATTGCCAAAGTATTCACTCAAAAAGAAAGAATTGATTATATGGAGACCTTTCCTTTTGTTTCTAAAAAGGATTCTCTTCAAGTTATCATGGCATTGGTCACCCATTTTGATTTGGATTTGCATCAAATGGATGTAAAAACAGTCTTTCTCAATGGTGATCTAAAGGAAGAGGTTTATATGAAACAACTAGAAGGATTTTGCTCTAGTGACAGTGAGCATTTAGTTTGCAAGCTTAAGAAATCCATATATGGTTTGAAAAAGCCTCTCGTCAGTGGTATTTAAAGTTCCATGACGTTATTTCTTCATTTGATTATGAAGAGAATATCATGGATCAATGTATATACCAAAAGGTCAGTGAGAGTAGGATTTGTTTCCTTGTGCTAAATGTGGATAACATATTACTTGCAACTAATGATAAGGGATTGCTATATGAGGTGAAGCAATTTCTCTCAAAGAACTTTGATATAAAGGATATGGGAGAGGCATCTTATGTCATTGGCATTAAGATCCATAGGGACAGATCTCAAGGCATTTAGGGTTTGTCTCAAGAGACTTACATCAACAAGGTTCTAGAGAGCTTTCGTATAAAAGATTGTTTACCAAGTGTGGCACCTATTTTGAAAGGTGACAAGTTCAATTTGAACTAGTGCCTGAAAAATGAACTCAAACAAAAACAAATGAAAAACATTCTATACGCTTTTGTTGTTGGAAGCCTAATATATGCTTAGGTCTGTATAAGACCTAACATTGCATTTGCTATGGGAATGTTGAGTAGAAATTAGAGTAGCCTAAGTGTTGACCACTAGACAGCTACAAAGAAGATGATGAGATACCTTCAAGGGACTAAGGATTACATGCTCATGTATAGACTGAATGACATTCTATAGGTGATTGGATACTCTAATTCAGACTTTGCTAGTTGTGTTGATTCGTAAAAATCAACATCTGGTTATATTTTCATATTTGCCGGTGGAGCCGTATCTTGGAGGAGTGCAAGTGGACTTTGACTACTACTTCTACTACGGAGGCCAAGTTTGTTTCTTGTTTTGAAGCTATTTCACATGGTGTATGATTGAAGAGTTTTATATCTAGGCTTAGAATTATAGATTCTATTTCTTGGCCATTGAGCTTGTACTATGACAATTTAGCTGCGGTGTTTATGGCTAAGAATAATAAGAGCAGTAATTAGAGTAAACACATCGACATTAAGTAATTAGCTATGAGAGAACGCGTTAAAGAAAAGAAAGTGGTCATTGAGTATGTTAGCACTGAGTTGATGATTGCCCATCCTTTAACTAAAGGCATGCCATCCAAGAATTTTAAGGATCATATAATACAAATGGGACTTGGTTCCATGCTGTGAATTTCATTGTACATACATTTATTATTTTAATAAAACTCTTATTCAGTTGTGATGTTTTCTCATATTTAGTTGTCCACATATTTAGTTATTTTGAGAAAAATCAATTAAGTTGGACCTAGAATAAACATAAAGTTTATTCATTAAGTTACGTTACCATTTATGTGTTAGTATTAAGGTTTATAATGCATTATAATACATGAAAGATAATACTGATTCTAAGAGGACATATCGCCATGATTCATGTGTTTATTCCTTAAGTTTGAGATTGGCTGATTTTGGTTTTCTAAAAAATATATGTGAACCAAGTTGAAGAATGTTATTTTAATTAATTTATTTATAATTTATTTAGTTTTTAAATAATAATAAACAAATGAAAATAAATTTAAGTGGTTCAATATACACATTTTTTTTCTAAAAGGTGTCAACTAAAGGGTATTCAAAACTGTAATAACATTTCAGAAAAAATACTTCTTTTCAATGAAAGGTAACATGCACCCTGATGGTGGGTGTTTATAAATATCACGTAAAATCCAGAGAGCCTCTAAGCCTTACAGTTATTCAGAAATACACCATCTCTCTAAATTGTAGAAGGTTCAAAAGGTTCTTTTTCTTACAAAATTTCTTCAGGAATTATTACAGAGACATTTTCCATTCATTCTTATGTTTATTAATAGCTAAAGGTTAGATTTCGTTTCCTTTAAGTTTCTGCATTTAGATGATTTTTATGCAAATTGGATTCATGCATATATGAAAATCATAATTTTGTATATAAGAATTTCTAAAAAGGGCAAGTAAGATATGATCACAGTGGAAATGAAGTCAAATTGTGAGAGAGCACCATTAGGTTGGCAAACATACAGCAAGTAGCTACCTAAAAAAATGTTGAAAAAATTAATACAAATATGACTCTTTAACCCAAATACGTAAAGTGGTGCTATGGTACTCTTACCTAAGGTATGGCATAACAGAATTGCAATGTCAAAGATAGGTTTGTAATTACCACTAATTTTATGGTATTGTTGTGCAAAGAATTATCGTACCATTGGCCATGAAATGTGTCAGGGGATTTTGGTATTATTTGTTCTTCATATCAGAAAGTAAACGTGTTTTGTAAAGTAATTGTGTTTTTGAGACTGAATTCACTTGTTGTATTATTTATGAAAAAATTTTGCAATTGGTGCAATTTTTTATTACTAAAATTAGTTTGATTTTAATATTAATTTAGATAAATCTGTTTTTTTGTTTAATTTCATTAAGGGATTTTGTATTAATTTAGTGGTGTCGATGGTATTTTTTTAAAGAAGGTTTTTTTTTTTTTTTTTTTTGCTTTTGTTTTTAAAACAGATTTTAAGTATTTTTTTAATTATTTTTCTATAATTTGGTGTGGCAGGGACTATAGGTAAATCTTCAATGGGATTTACCATTTATCGTCGTATCGTTCTCCAATGATGGAGAATAAAAACTCACTCCACCATGGACCTTCCCTTACACTATGTTTGATAAAAGGGATGAAAAGTATGAAACATGGAGAGAATAGAATGGATTGAAAATATGAAAAATAAAAAAAATTGTAATTATTTGTCTAATTTTGTTAATAATTTATTATAAAAGATAAAAAAATCTTTTAATTTAAATTTGGATAGATTAGTTAAAATGGTAAAATGATCCAAATTGATGAGCTCTAAAAAAGAGACGCGCCCGCGCCCGCGCCCCCGCCGCCCCCCAAAGACTCTCCTTTATTTAGCATTTTTTTAAAACCAAAACGTGAGTGTATTATCTTCCTGCCAAAAGGAATTGTCTGGCGCGTACACGTCACTCCAGTTCTTGTCATTGGTACTATGATAAACATCTCTTTTTTTTTTTCCCGCTTAAATGGTATGATGAACATGTTTTGTTTCGTGAGAGACATTGAAAGTGGGGTCCATGACTTAGCCCCACTGAGGGGAGGTGGGTCCACGTGATCCAGCAGAGCATGTCTCCTCGAAGTTGATGCCGCTTAAAACGTCTCTTGTTCTGACCGTTTCGCTGCCTACAAGAACTTTTGCACATACATGGGACAGAGTCAACAGACCCATTGAGTGTTGCTCCTCTACGACACTTACCACCAACCTTATTCATGAACCGCTAATCACCATTTGAGTTCTTGTTTTTGTCCAATAAATAAATAAATTATGTCATTTTCTTTGTAAAATAAGTTTAACATTGTTATATGAGTTATGTTTAATTAGATAACTTACAAGTGATAGTCGGATAACATTGTTATATGGCTAAGCCCAATTTTTCCATTCCTTTCTTTAATGTGTTGTACTGCATATTTGAGTTTTTAAACTCTGTCAAGAAGTCACTCCACGATCACTTTATCATGTAAAGAACTTGATATCTAACAAAAATCAATCACATATCTAGACCAAGCAGGTGGTGATATAAAGCCTTTTTTAAAAGAAATTTCTGTTTTTATTTTATTAATTTTATGTTTTTAAATGTTTGAAATATTTTAGAATTCATTATTTTTGTTTTCTACAAATATGTGAGGATAAAGTTAAAATAAATTTCTTAAATCTAAAGCATACGATTGTAGTTTCTAAGTAGCAAAGATTGATTTTATTAAAACAAACCTAAATTGAGAAAAATTGACACTAAATATTGATATATATTTATATAAAAAAAATCTTTTTAGTCTGAATAAGTTACATTTTAAGTCATTTACATACTTGAGTTTTATTATTATGGAACTCACATGGTGGGACCTGGACCTATGAGGGGGAGGGGCTTGGGTCTATGAGAGGCTCCAACTGTGACACGCTCGAGCTATAGAGTGCTGCTCATTTATGTAATTAGCCAAGGGCGACTTCCAAAAAAAATAGCCGATTGCGTTTTGTCCAAACATTATTTTAAATTCGTTCTTCATGATTTGAGACGTGGGTAAGCAAGTGGGGAGAACCGCACCAGATTACTGCCCCAAATAGGAACTCTCGTGGGAAATCTGTGGGTGACCCGATTTGGAGGGAGAGGGAGTTGTCATACGTGCCGACTGCCATATCAGGGATTGCAACTAAGTCTTAGTTGTATTGTACGTTAAATTCGTTAAACTTTGTGGGACCCCCCTTCTTCTACCTCTTCATAACGTACGGCCAATTAGCTGTCTCCTATCGAAACTGCCATACATATTTCTATTTTTCTCAGGAATAACCATGTGAACGTCTCATCTACAAGTTCTCAATGTAATTAATTGTTCCGCAATAACTTTTTAGGTAAGTGTGCTTTTATACTCTAGTCTTTTGTTTTTGAATTATCAAACCTTAATTTTTTTTATTTTAATTATTGAAGAATTAATTTAATGGTTAACGTTAATTTTGGTGAGTAATTTATCATTTTTTGATACTTTTGAGACCAATTTATTATTTTTTTAATAACTTTAACGACTAATTTGTTACATTGTTCTGTTTAAATTAACGGTTTGACCGTTAAATTGATCCCTTAGAAAATAAAAGCAATTGTTAGGGGTAAATAAATCAAAAATAAAAAATAAAAAATTAAAGACCAAATCTTTACTTGCATGAATGGTTAATGACTACTTAAGCAATTTACGTTATAATTAATTATTCAGTCAAAGGAAAAAGAAGACGCATACAATCAGATAAACATTATTGGAACCTTTTTTTTGTACACGTTGAATATATAGAAGGATCACCTCCTCAAAAAAAAATTATAAGACCATACTTCTACCGTAACATATAGATGAGTGTCTACTATTCTTAACATGATTAAGACCATTCTCAATGTAATTAATTATTTTTAAGAAATAAGACCATACTTCTACCATAACAAATAGGGTAAAATCTTTAACATGACAAGCATTCAACATAACTTGAACTTTATTTAAGGGTGTTTGGAAGGACAATAGGAATTGTTGGTTAGAACCATTTTTATTGTAGCATATGAGAGCTTTACACTGTAGTAATTTTTTTATTGTTACTGTAACATATGAGAGTTTTATACTGTTTATAACTGAAAAAGTGGTGAGAACCGTGATTCCCACCACCCTTCCAAACACCCAGTTAATGTAGCCTAATTGTTATCAAACGTAATATGGATATTAGCCCAAACTATTGTTACATTTTTTATTTAGTTACTTAATGTTTATGAACATTAAAAAGGTATAAAAATAGTCAGAGATAAATTAATTTTTTGGTTTTACGCATTTTCAATGTTAAGTGTTACATTACATCTTCTCGACAGCAACACACACACACACACACACACATATATATATATATATATAAGTCGCATTACTATTCAAAAGCAAACTTTGTTTATTTTTACAACCTTTATTTTGGGTTATTAATAAAAGTGATGCCTTGTGTTTCAAATTGTTATTTTTATACCTATAAATTTTAAATTTGTAGTGATTGCATACATAACCTTGCGATAAAACTTAAAAGGTAAAAAGTTTAAATCTTCACACCCTCTAACTCAAAAAAAAAAAAAAATTGTAAATTTATACTCAATCTATATTGTCTGCTTGGTCAACTCTCTATTTGACTTATGAAATTCTAAAAATACCCTTAATAAAAAAATCATCAATTTTCTTCATTACAAAGATAAAAGTAGTATGCTATTAATAAAAAGGATATTTTAAAAATTCCACATATAAAAATAAACTATCAATAGGGAAGCGGTATATATTCATACATTAGCAAATATAAAATTATAAAAGCGCACCTCTTTGAAATGTAAAAAATAATTTTTTTTAATCACCTCAAAATATAAGGTATGTTTCACGCAAGTCCAAGCAGGTGCTGTCGGTGATTGCTGGTTCCCCAATTCAAATTTTTTTTTGGCCCGTTTGTCAAATTATGCTGTACTATCTTGCTAATAAACTGATTTTAACTTTAAAATTAATATACATTGGTATGTTTTCAGCGGCTTTCATTTTTTTTGAAGTTAAAATTGCTTTCATTTTGCACCTAGTTCTTTTACCAAATCAAAAGTAAACATTGTTATGTAATGTCGAAACAAATTAATTGGTTCATGTGCAGTTTCAAAATTGTCGCATTACTGGGTCATCCGTACAACAATTGTACATAGACTAGCCATGGCAAATGCAACAATGCCTATCGTATTAGCCAAGGTCATATAATTTTTCCCTATATTTAACGATAAAAGTTAAAGTGGCCATGGTGACAATATAGGTTAAAAAAAACACACTTGAACTTGAACTCGATCCAAATCGGTGATTGACTCGAATTGACTTGATTTATTAATTTTTTAGTTAAAAAAATGGACAAATAATATTTTAAAAAATAATTTTGTGAAATTTATTTTAAATAATATGAAGAATATAATATTTATGATCTAAATCCACAAATAAAGTATAAATAAGTAGATCAAATAAATAACACCCATGTTACTTATACTAGTTATGGCAATACAGATCTCAATAGTCTTTTCACTAAATGGATGATATATGAATTGACTCGAACCTAATATAAAAATTTTAGTTGGTTTAAATACAACCTAAATTGTCCCGTCCATAAGTACGTAATAACTAGTATAACGTAATAGTAACTTCATATACTTGACTCCACCATTGATTGTAGAGGTCAAATATATCTCTCATCCTAAGTTCAAAAAAAAATAAAACGTTGTGTCTTGGAGGAAAAAAGGTCAACTGTTACCATTCTGTTTGATTATCAATTGTCTCATCTTCTTTTTTTCTTCTTTTTTTCTTTTTGAAAAAAAAAGGTCTAATAGGACGTTTGGAAACTCACTTCAACCCAATAGTTCGGACTGAAAATACATTTAGCAATTCAAATTTTATCAAAGAAAATACTATCACTAAAATTAGTTTGAATTGCAAACTATAGTTTAAATTGTGACTTTAAAATACTCTATAAATTATAATCTGATTATTTTTATGCAGTATCTCACAAAAACCATCACTCTTCCCATTTGTATCTAAATCTTACAATTACAAATATATTATTTGAACAATAAAAGCATAAATATATCACCTTGTATTTAAATTGCTCCGCGTTTATAAAGACATAAAAGGCTTAAAAAGACGACATATAACACACTTAAAAGGACAAAAAGTTCAACGTTAATGAGATTGCTGAAACAAAAAAAAGAAAAGCTTATGCCGTTTTTTGTTTTACATTTTAATTCCTTGCGTGTATTCCGGCTTCAATCTCGTTGGTCTCCAGCCAAACAATTTATCCAATTAACCTTCAAAAAAATATCATAGCTAACAATCAACAAACAATTAAAAGAAAGAAATATCACCATGGGATCTAGCTTTACGGTTGATTGTTTTGTCAAAACCTTAAAATCTCGCGGAGTTAACATTCCGGTTAAAAAAGAAAGAAAGGAGAAAAATGTAATTTACTAATTCATTTTATATTTTTTATACTTATATATATATTTATTTATTCATATACACATACACACAACGAATTTGTAAGTGCGATCCCCTTAGTCCCGTGTAATGTGATTGTTACTTGATAATCCACACTTCTTGAATCCAAAATGATAAAATTTCATATTCATAAGAATTTACTTGTATAAAACACTCGTAATTTCATATGATAGGATTCCTCTTCGTTTTCCCATGAGGATGAGATCTTGTTTGCGACATTTCTATGTCTCTTTTTACTTGGCTTAGCAGTAATTCTTCAACTATTATTTTCTTTTTTTAAGGTTTTATTTAGTGATTTTATTTCTTACCTTTGAGTTGTAATTAGATTATTTTGTAATTTACTTTATTTTCTTTTCAAAAAATGCATAATAGGGTCTTGGCACATATATTATAGGACTTTTAGAGAGTGTATACTTTGTTGAAAAATGAGGATTTTTAGCCTTATATTATAAGGAATTTAGTTGTCATATATATATACATATACATATATATTGTATATAAGAAATTTCTTTAGTGATCAGACACTTATAATGTTTTTCGTTTATCATCATAATATCATATGTATGTTTATGTATTTTTTTTTATTTTTTATGAAAGTTCGATTGTCTGCTCATGTAACACTTGTTTTGTTCAAGTATAATACTTAATAAATTATAATCTACTCCATCAAAAAAATAACATACTATCATGTTGCATTCAACTTGCTAACATTTCCATGTTATAATGTTACAAGTGACGTATTGTAGGGCCGTCGTATTTAAGATTTTGCTTATATATCTAAAATATACACGTAAATATATGAAAGCAAATAATAAGATAAACTAGCTTCTGAGCGATTATTTTCTTCCCTTAAAAAAAGCCATTATTTTCTTAAAAAGAGCTTCTTTTTTTTTTCAAAACGAAGAATAGGATAATTATAGACTAACGAGTGAGTGTGTGATGCACTCTTGTCGACCCACCGCATAGAAAGCCACCTCACAAATTCCCCAACGAGAAGGAAAAAAAGTGACACGGAGGCGCGTGCAATAAGAGCGTGAAGAAGTCGATTTTGGTCTCCAACTCAGTAAGTACTTTAAGAAAAATAAAACAGAAATATTAAATGCTGAGAATCCAGAGACAAATGCCTCATCAGAGAAGATGAATATGAACAGGCATTTTTTTGTTGTGAGTGTGTGTGTTCTCACGTTCTTAGATAATAAGCCTCACCATTGTCTATCTGTCTCTCCTGCCTCTCTGTCTCTGTCTCTCTCTCTCTCTCTCTCTCTCTCTCCTTGTATTTCTTCCCATTTTTTAAGTCCACTCCTCCACACTATACATTCATTAATCCTTCCACACCCACTCTTCTTCTCTACTCTCTCTCTCTCTCTCTAAAACTTTTCTTGATACCAAAAAGAAAGGGCTTGCATTTCCAAAAGATTATTCCTTGTAAGGCTCAAAAACTTGGTTAATTTATTTTAGAATCATATACATAGATATACAAGGCCGAGAGAAGTAAATTGATTAGATCGAATATATATGACGATGATGAGCAACAACACTGGTCAGTTTGGCGATACCACGCTGACCAAGCTCTTCGTTGGAGGCCTCGCTTGGGAAACTCCGAAGGAAGCAATGAGGGAGCACTTTGAGAAGTACGGCGAGATCTTTGAGGCCGTTATCATCTACGATAAAGTCACCGGCCGATCCAAGGGCTACGGATTCGTAAGTCTTTTTTTATTTAATTAAATCGTATATATAGTGAGTGACATGTGAATTGATGATTAGTTAAAAATTATTCATTATGCGTGCAATTTGATGGCTTTTCATATAGGTGACTTTTAAGGAGGCCGAAGCCGCCAAGAAGGCCTGCGAGGACGCCACGCCGATCATCAACGGCCGCCGAGCCAACTGCAATCTGGCTTCTCTAGGGGCTCGCCGCCCAAGGTCGGTGGCCTCCAACACAAACACCACTACTCCTCCCCCTCAGCAAGGTAAGTGTACAAAATGTTATTTGTCTAATTGTCAATGTAACAAAATCAACGTGACCCTACACACAATCTCGCATCCACCTACTTTCATGTTCGATAAATAAAATCAAAGTTACCAAAAGAAACTATAGAATGGCAATGTCGTAATAATTGAGATTAAAATGGCCAATTTTTTTTCTAAAGGATCCAACGTTGGACTGGGTTCAATGTCACCGGCACCTGCAGATCACGTGCAGTGGTACTACACAGCAGGCACACCCGCTTCGCCGTTCCATCATCAGCATCATCACGCCGTTCCTTACTACGGGTACATTCTTCTTTTTCTCTTTTCGGGAATTTTTGTGGCAATTCGATTGGTGGGATTTATCAACTATGATGTATATGCACCTTACTGAATTGAAACTTTCTTGATGTGTTTTTAGGTACCCTCCATCCTACACTGCAACTGACATCAGTTACAATCATGTAAGTGCTCGGATCTAATACAGCAGCCAAGTTTTTCCACTTTATTACGTGTTCTAATTCTATTGGCCCTAATTGCTAGCTGTATTATAGGTAGTACGATGGGTTAAAGTACACAAGCATGGGATCCCCTTTCGGCCTTTTGGTGTTTACTAAGTTCATTTCATGAAGATGGTATTAAAAAAAAAGTTTATTTCATGGGGACTAAAAAAACATAATAAAACAATTTATTGTGGTCCCTCTTATACGACAATTATTCATTTTTAAGGTTAAAGTTTAATATTCTCTCTGTCTAGCTTTATTGATTTATTTCTTTCACACTTTTTTAATCTTGTTTCCGCGGTCCGGCATGTTTGTTGATCTAGCTAATTTCTGTGGATGTTTCTTTTCCGGGAAGTCCACCTATAAAAACGTAGGGAAATACATACATATATACATATATATACATATTTCCAAAAAAAAAAAACGTATATATGCATTATTCAAGTTTTCCGTTTTCTTCTAATGAATAGCTCTCATGTTGATATTCAGTATTTGCAAAGAAATAAGGGGAAAAAAAAAAGGAAAATGGAGTACTCTTTTGAGAATTATATTTTCTAATGTCTGTTGTTTATGTGGTTGGATCTTGCATGTGGTCATGGTGCATAGAAGCTAAGCTACACCGGTGGGACCTACATGAGTGGGCATTTCTCGCAAGTATTCCCGGGGCAACCAATCATGGGTTCAAACACTTTGATGCCCATGTATCCTATCTATCACTACCGTCAATCCCACACAATGGGCCTCCCGGCCCATATGTTCCCAACCACAACAGTGGGGCCCATCAGCACAGTCCCAGCCATCTTTTCAAAACCAGCGTCGATTACTCCCAACCCAGGTAGTTGCACGGACTCGGAAGTTGAGTTTGATTGCACTTTAATAAAATGCCTATAAGCTTAGTCATGGGCAAGATATATAAATATATATATATATATATATATATATATGAGAATATCGAATCATCTTGTCACGTGAGCATGGTCATGAGCTGGCTAATTGCCAACTGTCAAGTTATTGCAAATTGGGTTTTCAAATTTCATTGAAAAGTTCTAAAGAATCGGATTCATATGTGGTTTGTTGGGTCGGTACATTTTTGCAAGAAATTTTTTTGATAGGAAAATATTGAGCATTGCTATAAGGGCTGAGCTATTGGTAATGCTAAGCATTATCTATTAATAGAGGATAGGTAAGCATTATCTATTAATAGAGGATAGGTCTTGTAATGTGCGATTTATAGATATGGCCTATCTTTTATTAGTGATAATATTTAACACTGTTTATGTCTTTAAGCATTTTTCGAAAATATTTGAACATATTACCAAAGTAACACAGTTTTTAATAGTTAGAATTATAGTAGAATTACCAATTGTATCTTATTGATAGAGTACTTTTGCACATCCCTCTAAATACATGATATATGTTTTTTTTTTTATATAATTTATGTAAAATACGCTAGATTGGTAGATTTTTAAGGCAATATTTTAAAAGTAGATGTAAACTGATATTACAAGACAGCTTGCTTGGCCGTGGAATAGGTACCACAGTTGGCACACTTGAGAGCTTTAAGAAGGTTGGCCAATGGAGGAGCACCTATTAGTTGGCAAAAATAACAAAAGGAAGGTGGTGGCTGCGCAGAACAACATTATTAGTTATGATCTGTTGTGGCTCTTCTTTCTCCACAATTTTTTTTAATCTATATTTTTTTTTCCTTTTGAAAAAAAAAAAAAAAAATCTTGTTCTTAGGTGTTTGATAAGATTCTTTCATTGTTATTCTGTTCCCCTCACTCTTGTGTCGCTGTCTTTCTCTAACATCCATCTCATCCTGAGCTGTGAACCATCGAAATGAAAAAAAAAAAAAAAGAACATTTGTATTAGGAAGTCCATGTGGATGCTTGTTTAATTACCTACATCTTGTGTTAATGGCTTCACTTGAACTACTTTTACTGCATAAAGTCTGCAAATTCATATAAGGAAACGACATTTTATTATCTTTCTCGGAATCTTTCAAAATTCATCTTTTATTTTTTGCATTGTTAATATTGAAACAACTAAAAATCAAATGCTAATAATCTAGTAATCATGTCATGCGGTATTATATTTCAAAATAGATGCTTTGTATTGTTTAAAAGAGATCAATAATTTGGTTGAAAATGAGAATGTGATTCTCCAAATAGACTTTGATCACTTTTCCCACTAAACAATTCCAACTTTTTTTTTTTTTTTCATGTAATGCATTTTAGAGTGTAAATATTTAGATGTCCTCTTAATTCTACTCCATTTCAGTGTATTTCAATGATTCCTGTCATGAAAAAATTTGAGCCGTAGTAAGCTTGTTCTATTAAACTAGACACGGAATACCTGGAAATGAATAGCTGACTTCATTTGAAAATTTTGTAGGCAAGAGTAAAAGCTTGGGGCTCCTCGAGTTCCCACTCCGCACATGACTAGAGTTAGAGAAAATTACATGTTATACCACACATTTGAAAGTTGTGTTTATTCATACCATACATAAAAAAATTATGTCTTATTGTTATTCATATTATATATTTAGTTCTGCCGTAAATAAAAATGTATGATATTTATATAAAATAAATCTTAAGAGAGCACATTTATAAAAATTCTCCTATAACTCTTACAAATTGTTGGGGTAGGTCTCATCGAGTGCGATGTTGAACAGAGTCTCTTAGCACTTTTTATTCAACATAAACTTATATTAATATGCTAATTTTATTTTTTTTTATGACATAAGACTAAGGTTCTTGGTAGGATAAATGCCAACAATATCAGAAAATTGTTTCTATCCAAGCTTGCATCGTTTTGCTAGGTTATGTAATAACATACAATACATTAGTTTAATGGGATGGGCTCAAGTTTAGACTAAGATCTGACTGTGATGAGAGAATCATGTTTATGTGCCTGTGTACATAGCTTTATGGGACCTGTTTTTGGCCTCTTAAATCCAAAGATGTTTCTAGAAATGTTAGATGATAAATCAAAAGAGCTTTAGTCCTCCAAAAGACCTTTACGCAAAACCACAATATAAAGCTATTTTGAATAGACTTTATAACTTGTGTCATTCTAGTGAGACATTATAAACTTCTTCCAACATTTTAATTGCTCAATAGAAAATTTCAAAACCACTGTGACCTACTAACCTATTTTTTCAAAGAAAAAAATATATAAAAACAAACACTAAGTGAAGGGGCATGACTTTTTTCTCAGCTTGTTGTACTGATTAAATACAAAGGCAAAAGAAAAAGCCTTCGCAAATGGGCCTTATATTTATGGCCTTCTTTAGAATGCACTTTTAATAATATTTTTAATTTTAATAAATTAAGAAATGTATTTTCTAAAAAAAAAAAGACTTTAATAAATCGTTCATTGATTTTTGGTAAATTATTTATTGATCTTAGTAAATCATTAACTAATAATCACCTGATTTTAATTAATTAATTTATTAGTTCTCAATCACCTGATTATAGACTCTCAATTTTTTAAAAGACATTCTTTTTAAAATTTAATAAAACTAGAGACATTGTCTAAAAGATGCTTTAAAATGGGCACATGAGATCTCTTCGATAGAAAAGCGCAAAATGCGATGTGTTCCTATCATGTGGCCAAGGGAATATGCAAAGAGAAAAAATTAGGTGGTGTACCACAAAGTCCATATGAGTTAATGTTTATACGATAACTTATTTAAATTATAATTTTTATCACTTATTTGTCATTTTTAAAATAATAGAAATTTAAAGTGAACGAAATCACAAGATGCATTCTATGTCACAATTTTTAAAAATACGTATATTCATACCATATTTAAAAAAATTATCATATTATCACTCATCTTACATGTTTATGTTATGTAACACCTAAATATTAGTGAAATTTATAAAATGGAGGCTTCAAATTAGAGTATCTCTAAAAATTCTCTCTCTTTTTTTCACTTTTTCTCAAAACGAAATGTTTATATAGAAATCCTTAGCCCAAAAAAAAAAAAAAAAAGGCCTAAATGGAGATGTGCTCCATATGTATTTGGAAAAAGGGCATTTTGGCAAATTCCATCCACTGCACTTATGGTAAACTCCATCCACTGCAGTTACTTTTGATAAGTGCCATAAATATTTTAACGTAAACATATAATATAAATAATAATATGACACAATTTTTTTAAATGTAGTATAAATAAATACAGTTTTTAAAAAGTGTAGCATAACATATATTTTCTCTTTAGAAAATTGTTGCTAATTGCCTACAGTTGTTAATAAAATGACTTTTTTAATTCTAAGATATAAGATTTGTAAAACTAAAATGATAAGTTTATTAACTAAAAACTTAGTTAAATTTATACAAATAAAAAATAGCAAACAATGATAAAATGTATGTGATGGTGGTTTCGTGGGAGTAAATTTTGTAATTTTCAAATTCATAAAATTTGATTATAGATTCTGGATTTGCTAAATTTTATTTCGTGGTATATCTAATAAATCTTAGGTTTATTAAATTCTGATAATGGAAAAATCAAAGTAATTCTAGATTTATGAAATTTGACCTCGAGTTAATCCAATCAATTTCGGATTCACTATTTCTTAATAACTTAAAAAATTGCCATTTATTTTATATCTCTCGCAAAAAAATTATTATTTACCTTCTTTCCCCATTCCGAAAGTTTGTTTCCGAAATAGATACATTATTTTCATGCAAGCATATTTTAGTTTCCTATTTAAAATCTTCTATTTAAAAATTTATTCCCTAGTTTCAACAAAAGACCATATCAGCCTCTTCTTCTTCTCTTCTTCTTCTTCTTCTTCTTTCTTTCCCCCCAGTGCCACGAGCTTCCTTGGTGGCAAATTGACAGTAATGAAATAGAAAGATAAAACCATTAATATATCAAAAGTAAACTATTGGTGTACCAAAGGTAAATTACTCGAATAATGGAATTCATACCTAAAGCAGATTATTACATATTTGCAATTTCTAAAAATAAGCAAAGGTAATTTGGTTATTTTTCAAGAACAAGCCCCCATTTTCAATATAAATGGATGGTGTTTTTTTGGCCTTCATGTAAATCTCTCCACCTTCAATGCCTTGAAAGATCAAAATCTTAGACGCCTTTTTGTTACTTCCACGGAATCAAGAAAAAGTTTTAACCTTTCTCACGTCTTGCTTAAAAATAATGTTCCTCTTTTTAGTGTTGTGTATATATATATCGCTACTAAAAAGGGATCAAGTAGTATACCTCATGTCCCTATTCTCTTTGGCTGTAGCAGCAATTTCAGAAACCACTAAGGAATGAAGAAAGCTTAAACTAGATTCCTTCTCTCCATTCAACCAGTTTTCTCTAGCTTATGGGGAGACCCATTTAGTTTCTATATGGGCAAAGGCACATACACGGCTGCAGAAATTCGAATCCAACCAATGTCCTCCAGCTTGCTGGGCGACCTACTTTATTTTTTACATAGTCAGAGTCACATATACGGCTGCAAAGATTCAAACCTGGGAAGGATGGACATAGGAGTCCTAGTAAAGTCTTCTTCACCACAATACACCTTGCATTGCTTTTTGCTATTGTATACTTGTTTTGGGTTAGACTTCGTTCCCCAGTAATCGTCTCTCACGTAGCCATTGAACAAAAAGAAACAAGTCAATGACGAGCCCTGTGATCGACTCAACACAGGAGTTAACCTTGCCATCCCTAAGCAGTTAAGTGCCTGGACTTGTTGGACTTGTTAGGCACAAAATATTTAATGCGATAAATAAAGCATTCATAGTTCAGTCGGTCTCCAAAAATTTTACAGAGCTCTTGGATTCTTTTTTTATTTGTTAGATAGAAAATAAGATCGAAACAATTATACAACAATATGAATTTAACCTCCTATAGATTAAAGGAAGTGAATCGACAAAATAAATATACTAATTAATCCAAGGTCCAATTGATCCATATATTGTAAGTATGCAGTTACTAATCTAATTGATAATTTTTAAGGCTCATGCTATTTGAAAGAGCTCTTGGATACGATATCATGAGAATTAGACCTAAGATGATTCCGAATAGAAAAACTTGAATCATTTGAATTTGACCCCAATTAGAGAATTCATTGCCCCTTTTCTTTTCTCTAGTAAACTTCCCCAACTTGTATATGAAGGTTTAACACTTTGAGAATGGTGATCTAGGAGTTCATAAATGTGGGTTTTTTCCATTATTTCAAGTAACTCTTTTCCAGATTAATCATATCATGGTCGTTCAAATGCTTTTTTTTTTAATCCTTTGTCAAATATGTTAGGTTTTTAATTTATTTCTTAGGTATCCCTGCAACTTTATTGTTTATTTTATTTTTTGATAAAGAACTTCCTCACTTACTTGTATTTGAAGTTTTGAGACTTTGAAAATGGTCATATAGGAGTTCATAAATGTGGATTTTTTTTTCCCTTGATAATAAGTTAGAAGACATAAATGTGGGTTCTTGATATAGTTTAAGCACATATGGACATGAAAAGAAAAAAAAAAATAACGGTGGAAATCAACTTTATCCATTGCAAATATTAATCACATTTTGCACACTTATCCTTGTCAAGAGACATGGAGTTCTCAAAGCTCCCAACAAGCAATCGTGTCACTGATTGGAGTTCACTCTCTTGGACTGCCCAGTTGCACATGCTGATGGAAGGTTCTGATCGGTTAGATAACCGATCATCCAGGTGCAGCAAAATGAAACGCATGCAATAAAAACACGTATAAATTTTCTTAAACGATCTTGCACACGTGTAATTCTTACACCCACGTGGCACAAAACACTCCCACATATTGACACCTTTTGTAACTCATTTTGGACTCTTTGTTCTTACCTTCCGCTCTAATCTAACCCACCCGCATTCCTCTCCAAAATCCAACATTTATATTCAATCTAAAAAGGCTCCAAGTTCATCACAACTTTCCTGATCATGGGCGCAGAAACTTTCATTGAAGTGATTTTGGCAATCCTCCTCCCGCCAGTGGGTGTCTTCCTTCGCTATGGCTGTGGGGTAAACTTGACATTTTTTTGCCGATATAAAATTATGTATTTTATATATATAAGCCCTTTTAAAAATATAATTCGGACCAAAAAGCTTTGATACATACATTGTTTTCTTGTTATACTGTTTTAGATTCGAACGATATTCATATAAAATATATATGTATGTATGTATGTATTTGGTATAAGATTTATTGATTGTGTTGGAATAATGAATTTATTGTATATGCAGGTGGAATTCTGGATAGATTTGCTGCTGACAATCCTGGGATATTTACCAGGAATAATATATGCACTTTATGTACTTGTGGGATAGTTGTAATGAGCTTTGACGTTTGAATAGGCTGTATGAATGTTTAAAAAACTTTGTATGTTCAAGTCATTGCCTATTTGACTGTCACTTTGTTCCATTTTGGTATTTTCTGTTGTTCCATTTTGGTATTTTCTGTTTTTCTTTTTCCCCTTCTATTGCCTATGAAAATGAGTTAAATGTGAAATCAACATCCTGTTGGGAAGAGATTTACCCATAATGGGCACTATAGAAGTGGTTAGCTGTCTTCTTGGTTGGAATCACATCTCTAATTATAATTTAGATCCAGAGACATATCACATTTATATGATGAAATTCGTGACAGTTTCAAGAAGTTTTTTTTTTTTTTTTTGAATACTTTGACACCAAATGAAATTCCTCTTCATGAATAAGTTTTAAAACCAAATTGTCCTATAATTTTACTTCGAAATTTAAATCCTTCAAAGAAATGGAACACGGTTAGTTTGTCGCCATTTTTAGGCAAATATTATTGACGCAGAAATTAATGGTAATTATTATTGTGGAAAAAAAGGGTTGTTTCTTGCCTAGAATTTCATTTATGTCAATTGAAAATAAAAAAAAATCCATTCCTATTCAAACGAACTCAATTTGTACGATAAACTCTAGAGGACACTCTAGATTTTGTTGGTATATATAATTTTCAAAACTTGTTTTTTTTCATATGGCCAATTATATCTTACATGCTCTATCAGTTAAAATTCTTATTAGACTCATCATCGAACAAACTCAATGATGAATACACAAAAAATATTGTCTATGAAGAGTTACTAAAGTTGACTAAATGATATACACTCTTATGGTAAGTGATTCTCTCATAATCCGTCACTTAATGTATTTATGCTTTTAAATTAGATGTTTTTCTCTATT
Organism: Artocarpus hirsutus; assembly: GCA_946598075.1. Lineage (NCBI taxonomy): Eukaryota > Viridiplantae > Streptophyta > Magnoliopsida > Rosales > Moraceae > Artocarpus > Artocarpus hirsutus. The sequence continues at coordinate 48,097 of CAMOHE010046490.1, read as the reverse complement.
GTCGGATTTTTTCTACATATATTTTCTAATTCATTTCTCCTATTATAATGAGAAAATTTTTTGAATCATTACTGAGATTCATATTAATCGCTTCTTAATAAACAATAATGAGTTGATCTACAAAGAGCAATTCTATTTTGGGTTTACAAGAGCATCTTTTCATCACTTATTCTCCAGATTAAAGTATCTATATTAGGTAACATTTTCTTCCCTTAAATATTTGTTATGTTACAAATCCTTTCTATTTAGTCTTTAGAAGTTTGTTTCGGTTCTTACATTATTACTTAGAATTAGCATATATAGATCCTAATATGTGCTATAGAATAACTACCTTGTATCTTGCATGGTCGCTCTGGTCACCCATGGGGTTTCCGATGGTAAAACTTTTTTGTTCCATTACACTGGAGGTAATAAAGTAATTCTTTGTTGACTCTCTCACCCTTTTTTTAGTCTTTAATCTCTAATCTCTAATTCTCTATCTCTGTTCTCTGAACTTTTTGTGTCTGTTCATGGTCATCCACTATTTGCAGGAAATCATGGGTTTCTGGGTGCGTACTTCTCTGGTTTTGTTAATGCAAAACTTTTTGAGCCAAATTTACCTCCAAGAAGTCAGGAACTCAGTGCGGATGTCGGTCAATACTTGATTTCTAAACAAGGTAATCGTGTCCAAATTGTGTCTAAAATTTGGACTCAGATTATCTGTCTAGATGGACATACTTTTTAACCCATTTTAGCTGACATGATGATCAAATATAATTAGTTAAAACACTTTTTAAAATTTTAAAAATGGACACATGGACACGTAATCTGAATCTTGAAAATTTATATGCATGATTACCTGACGTTTTTATGTACATGTGGTTGATCGTGCAGTGGATGGTAAATGAAAGTGAATTAAGTGTACGTCACTACTTTATTGGTCCTCTTAAACCTTGGACTGGTGGGCAACTTGGCCTCTAAAGCCTGTTGAAAGTTGGCAGGTATTCTTGCCAATCTCAGCACACTCTCTCTCTCTCTCTCTCTCTCTCTCTCTCTCTCTCTATTTCTTTTTCTTTTTCTTTTTCCATGTTCTTTTGTTGGGAGAAGTGTGGTTTGCAATATCGTATAATCAAGTATGCATGTGGTTCCGCATTGTATGCAGCATCCAAGTATACTAATATATTTATGTGCATGCTTAGACATGGTGTTGAAAATAATATTGCGACACCATTCAAGTATACGTACGTATTAAGAAATAGATGTATACAGTGTTATATATATATATAAACATATTGTTGAAAATAATGGTACGACAATATTCAAATACACGTACATATTAGAAAATAGAAGTATATATTGTGTTTATATATTGTACATAATAATATTTGTATGTAAATATTATTTGTTTCTTTGGTTTATCTATGAGAATATTATTAGCTTAGCAGATTAAGATAATAAAATAAATTAAAAATCCCATACATCATACACATGAAAATAGTTGTAGTTTATCTATGAGAATACTATTAATTTAGCATATTAAAACAAAAAATAAATTATAAAAGTCCAATACATGATACACATGAAAATAGCTATCTCTCTGGCCCAACTTCCCTCTACGAGCCAATTTGTAAACACACAAACACACGATAATAGTTGTCTACGTGGCCCAACTTTCCTATGCAAGCCCATTTCTGAAGCCTCTCCAGCCCACTCCTTGCCTTTCTAGGAAAAACAAAAAAAAAAAAAAAAAAACAAATAAAAAGAAGAAGAAGAAGAAAACAAAAAGAAAAAGAAAGAAGCAAGGGATAAAACTGTTGCATGACCAAAACTGACACTTGTATTAAGCAAGGGATAAAACTGTAGCATAACCAAAACTGACACTTGCAAATACAAGGGCCGGTTTATTTCAAGAAATCTTTAAATTTTTTACTCAAATTTAAATTTGAGTATTAAGAAGTTTTTAAATATGTGTTTGTTTTTTTTCAAAATTTGAATCTTTTGAGTATTAAGAATTTAAGTTTTTAGAGTTTTGGCTCCCTCTAAACTATACTCGGATATCTATGCTATAATAAAAATGAAAACTTTCCCTCTTATATTTGAAGAAAAAAAATCAAAACTTCTTCATTTTTTATTTAATATTTAATTGAGATGATTCTTTTTTCATTCTTTTCCTAGTGAAGAGACGAATAAATTAAGATTTTTAAAATAATTAACATTAAGATTTTATTAAATTTGTTGATAAATTAAAAACTATTTTCACTACCTCTCCAAATACAAATATTAATTTTATTCTATACTCAGATTAAAACTTAAATGCACATTTAAATGTCAATTCGAATAACAATTCAAATCACTAACTTAAATCTTAATTCAAATTACACTAACTCAAACTAAATCCCTAATTTAAATTTAAATTTGTTTGGTATTACCAAACGGGCCTTAAAACTTGTGGCAACAAAGTAAACAACTAAAGCGACCATGCTTTTTTAATTGTTTCGTTTCTAAGTTTTAAGTTTATCATTTAAATATTGCTTACCATCCTCTTTACTCTCTCCTGCTGTAGCCAAAACTCGCCAACTCAAATAACTTACGCGCTATGAGATAAATCATCTTCACTCATCATCTCTCTCTTCTTTTTTCTTTTTCTTTTTTTTTTTTTTTTTTATGCAAGTATTTCTACTTCTAACTATTTAAAGATAAAGTTTTATGTATTTTTTTTTTTTTTTATCTTTTGGAATGTAAAGATAAAATCTTCACAACTAGCTTTAAATAATATCAAAACTCTAATTAGATTAAAATATCTTCTTAATTGAGAATTTAATTGAGAATTTGATTGAAAATATGAAGTTTATTTCCTAAAGCTATAGAAATTGTGTGTACATATTCAACTAATTACTCCCTTGCATCTATTATTATTATTATTATTTTTTTTTTTGCTAGCTCTCCATTTGAAAAAACAGCTATAATAATTTGATGATCATTTTCCCTGATATTTTAATAAAGTCTATACTCCTAAAAACAAATTCTATCGAGACAATTTAAAAGTATAATTATGTTCTCTTACTGCAAAATATGCATAAAACAGAAACTTTTACTAATTGTCTTCCCTTATATCCACCTGATTCAAAAAAAAGAAAAAAGAAAAAGTTCCTTATACCCATCTGATTTAAAAAAAAAAAAAAAAATTAAAACTGTTCTTTGCAACTCTTTAGATCACCCAATTTATCACTAACTCCTTTAAACAAAAACAAGGAAAAAAAAATTACAAGTATAATTAGAATTGTATTGTTTTTAAATATATCAATTCAATTTCTTACTGTTATTATTAATTTATAGAATGGCGAGAAACTTAAAATCAATAAAAGAAATAAATCCCCAACTAAGAAGAAGCTAGTTGACAAAGGTCGTGGTTTAAGACAAAAAGTTTCTAACAACAAGGAAATATCATTGTCAAGATTTTAAAGGTTAATATTGATTGATTTAGAGGTTTGTAAATTACTATTCTTTTGTTATTTGAAAAATAAATGCAATACTTTGATTATTATTAGAATCTTTTTGTATAAATTTTTTTTATATACACAACAGGTTTGAAAGTACAAACAAGTATCTTAGTATCTTATAAGATGATATTGACCTATTTAAAGATACTAAAGTTATTAAAATTCTACTATATTCAAATGTATTAATTTGATCTTTAAAATTATCAAAATTCTACTACATTCAAATATATTTGTCTGTCCAACAAAAAAAAGAATATCAATTAGTTGATAAAGCATTTGAATGGGTTATCAATGTCTTTAGGTTAGTTAAAAAGTTAAAAAGTTGAAGATGAAGAAGTGATGAGATTTAATATATTTGTCTGTCCAACAAAAAAAAAGAATATCAATTAGTTGATAAAGCATTTGAATGGGTTATCAATGTCTTTACGTTAGTTAAAAAGTTAAAAAAGTTAAAAAAGTTGAAGATGAAGAAATGATGAAATATCAAATCGTCTTCAATTTTTTCAATTTTTTACGATTTGTTGATGTAGAAAAATTTATTGAATCAAAGACCAATTTTAATAAGTGTTTAAATTATACTCTTAATAATTGAAATAAACTTTTATTCTTATTTATATATATATATCTTTATTTTAAAATTCTTTTAAATGATAGATATTGTTGGAATTGCATTTGACATTAAAGGCGAGAAATTCATACATATTTTCGTCCTATAAAGAATCAGGGAATATATATGATTAATCAAGAGTAAGTAATATATTTTAAAATAATTGTTTTAGGTGTCTTTCTTATTATTTATTTTAACACTATTCATCATTTTATTATTTTTCAGATGCAAGCTAATATCATTCTCAATATGGAACCAATTTACGATCAACAAAGTTGTTGCCATTTCAGACATCATCATAACAAATCGTATAATTTTATGTCCGGTAAGATATTAAGTATATAATTCTTCAAACAAAATAACCCTACTTACAGAGAACAAAAAAAGCTTATCTCTAGCCATTAAACAATTAAGTACTTTCATCATTAACACAAAAATTCCTGAAATAACAAAACTATAACTCTATATTAGTAATCATAATATTGATTAAATATTATATTATATATTTACTTGTAGGGCGATTAATAATCAAAATTATCTTGAGGATATAAAGACACATACTGCACGAGCATCCTCCTCATTAAGACCGACGTTTTCTACATCAAAAATGATTATCAAGATAGATACCAGACAAAACTTACCTAATAATGTAATTTCCAATTGCACTTCTAAATTTATCAAATTATTCATTCTGTTTTCATTTTTTAAAACAATCAACATAGCAATTTAAGAACAAATAACATTTTGGATAAAAGCATCAGCTTTAATATTTAATTTCAAACAACAAATTTGGTGTATGACTTTTTTACAATGTTGTAAAACTACATCAACAACTTTTGATCGAGTACTTTTTATGTAATAATTGGAACCTAAATGTTAGAGCATTCCAAAGTATTTTTAACATTTATTTTGAAGTTATAATAATTTTTTAATTTTTTCTCACACAAAATATCTATAAATTTTCATTTAATGACTAACATTTATTTATCTATAACTATAAATGCGGGTTTGATGTACATCTGCCTTCTAGGGAAATACCCATCACACTCTTCGTTGCAAATGCTAAATTTCTCAATTGTTCAGCAATAGAAATAATGCAACTAAAATCAGAGGTAACCATCATTAATATTTTTAAACAATTTATTACAAATTATTTTCACCTTTAAATAATATGACTTGTAACTTCGTATAATTTATTTGTTGCATGGCATTAAAAAATACATTAAGACTATCATTAGAAAAAGAATTTTTCATGTATTTGAAAGTTTCTAAAGCTAAATATTACGGTCACACACAATCTAGAAATGCTACCAACATGATACTTGAAGTACCCTTGCTCTCACGTTCAAGTGTTTGCTCCTCGTGTAGGCCGGTGAGTAAGGTTTATACTTTATATCTATACTTATAACTTATAGTTTATTATCAATATGTTGTATATTTTAAATAGGAAAAATAATGCGTTGATATGCGATACATATAATAACATACTTTATTAATTCTTTGTTTACAAAATTTATATCTTTGTTGTTGGTAACAAGTTATTTTGTTCTTAATTAGAAACATCAAATTTATCATATGCCTCGTGATTTACTAATAACTGTTTTTTTGTGATTCTCCATAAGAAAGAATAGCTAGTAAGATTTGGTGATTTTTTTTCCACGCATTTTAATGAATTCTATTTTTTTTTCAGCTCTAACTTTTTTGTTAGTGAATTCAAACCTATGAAAAAGTTCTTTTAGTAAATGTTTGTTTTATTTTCTTTTCTTATCTTTCTGTCGTCTACTGTAAATATAAAACATATATATATATATATATTTGATGTAATTTTTTTATAATTAAATATGAGATGTAATGCATAGCTATTTTTGTTTTCTTTAACTGACGTTTTGTTACAAAATTTAACTTCAAAATGATTGATCTCAACTAATGTTTTGTTAACAATAATCATTTTGCGGTTAAATTTTATAACAAAACGTAATTGAAGAAAATAAGACAGTTGTATATTGCATCTCATATTTGTATTATAAAAAAATTACATCAAATATATACATGTTTTATATTTATAGTAGACAGCAAAAAGGTGAAAAATACAAAATATTTGCTAAAAGAACCTTTTCATTCTAACGATAACTTATAACGTTTGAATTCATTAATGGAAAATTTTGAGGTCAAAGTACTACAGAATTCACTAAAAGACATGAAAAAATAATTACCACATCTTAATAGTTGCTCTTTCTAGTGGACAATTACTAAAAAAAAAAAAAGAAAAGGGTTATTACAAGATCATGAGACGCATAGTAAATTTGATATTTTTAATCAAGAACAAAATAAATTGTTAACAACAATATAAAAATATAAATTCTATAAACAAACAATTAATATAGTATCTTATTATAGTTACATATCAACGGATCACGTTTCCTATTTAAAACACAAAACATATTTATATTACACTATAAATTATAAGTTTATAAACATATTTATGATGAAATACAAACATTTGTAGCTTAGGAGAGTTTTCTTTTTTCTGTAGGATCAAACGATGGCCTTTGACTTGGTACTTCAAGCATTTTGTTGACAACAAATCTATGTTATGTGTCAACATAATATTCAGATTTTGAAACTTTCAAATACATGAAAAATTCTTTCTTTGATGACAATCTTGATATATATTTTCAATATGTTTTAGATGTCTTGCTAACTAAATTATGAGAAGCTACTTGTTATATTATTTAAAGTTAAAAATAATTTGTAACAAATTGTTTGAGAATATAAATTATGGTTTCCTCTTATTTTTTAGTTGCATTATTTCTATTTCTCAATAATTGAGAAATTGTTTAGCATTCTCAACGAAGAGTGTAGCTGGTATTTCATTAGAAGAATCTTGCAGGTGTACATCAAGTCGACTTCTGTAATTGTAGATAAATAAATGTTAGTCATTTATTAGAAATTTTGTGTGAGAAATAATTAAAAAATATATATGATTTTAAAATAAATATTAAAAATACTTTGGAAGTGCTCTGGCATTTCAGTTGCAATTATTACATAAAAATATACTATTGAAAGTTATTGATGTAGTTTTATAATATTGGGAGCAAGCCATATGCCAAATTCGTTGTTTGAAATTAAATATTAAAGCTAATGCAATAATTAAAAAATATATATGATTTTAAAATAAATATTAAAAATACTTTGGAAGTGCTCTGGCATTTCAGTTGCAATTATTACATAAAAATATACTATTGAAAGTTATTGATGTAGTTTTATAATATTGGGAGCAAGCCATATGCCAAATTCGTTGTTTGAAATTAAATATTAAAGCTAATGCAATAATTAAAAAATATATATGATTTTAAAATAAATATTAAAAATACTTTGGAAGTGCTCTGGCATTTCAGTTGCAATTATTACATAAAAATATACTATTGAAAGTTATTGATGTAGTTTTATAATATTGGGAGCAAGCCATATGCCAAATTCGTTGTTTGAAATTAAATATTAAAGCTAATGC
>CAMOHE010046490.1:0-40231 GCA_946598075.1 Artocarpus hirsutus | reverse complement strand
TAGTTGCATTATTTCTATTTCTCAATAATTGAGAAATTGTTTAGCATTTTCAACGAAGAGTGTAGCTGGTATTTCATTAGAAGAATCTTGCAGGTGTGCATCAAGTCGACTTCTGTAGTTGTAGATAAATAAATGTTAGTCATTTATTAGAAATTTTGTGTGAGAAATAATTAAAAAATATATATGATTTTAAAATAAATATTAAAAATACTTTGGAAGTGCTCTGGCATTTCAGTTGCAATTATTACATAAAAATATACTATTGAAAGTTATTGATGTAGTTTTATAATATTGGGAGCAAGCCATATGCCAAATTCGTTGTTTGAAATTAAATATTAAAGCTAATGCTTTTATCCAAAATATTGTTTGCTATTAGAAAAAAGTTATAAACAACTATATTTATTATTTTAAAAAACAGAAGCACAATTAGAAATTACATCACCCTCTAAATTTTGTATGGCATCTATCTTGATAATCATTTCAAATATAGATAATGCCAATCTTGATGAGGAGGATGCTTATGCAGTCTATATCTCTATATCTTTAAGAAAATTTTGATTATTAATCAGGCTACAAGTATATAATATAATATTTAATGAACATTATCACTAAAATAGAACTATTGATTAATACTAGCCATTTTGTAGTTCTGTTGTTCAAGAATTTCTGGGTTGATGACGAAAGCACTTTGTTCTTTGGTTGGTAAAGATAATTCTTTTTTTTTTTTTAAGTAAGAGTCATTTATAAATATAGTTTGAAGAATAATATATTGATATATCTTATTGTTTATGGAGAGGCTTTGAATCTTACACATGCAATTACAGGATTTTTGATGATGTTTGAAATCGCAACAATTTTGTTGATTGCAAATTGGTTCCACATTGACTATAATATTGGCTTGCATCTGAAAAAAATAAATAAATAAAATCACGATCTATCTTAATAAGAAAGACAACTAAAACAATTGTTATAAAATATTTTACTTACTTGATGAATTAGATATAATTCTTGAATTACTTGATGAATTAGATATAATTCTTGAATTTTACAGGACCAAAATTTGTATGATCTTCTTTTAAGGGCTTGATGTGAAATGCAATTCCAATGATATCAAGCATTTAAAAGAATTTTAAAATGAAGATACATGTAAGTAATGAATAAAAGTTTATGTCAATTTTCAAGAATATAATTTGAACACTTACCAAGATTGGCTTTTGATTCAATATATTTTTCTACATCAACAAATCGTATAAAATTGAAGACAGTTGGATATTCCATTATTTCTTCATCGTCAACTTCTTTAACTAATGTAGGGGTATTGATAACCCATTCAAATGCATTATCAGGCACTTGATATTCTTTTTGTTATCAGGCACTTGATATTCTTTTTGTATTAGTAAGACAAATGCATTTGAAATGTAGTCAAATTTTGATAATTTTAAAGTTTCTTATATAGGTCAATATCATCCTGTAAGATACTTGCTTGTATTCCTTGTTGTGTATATATAAAAAAAAATATTTAAACATAAAAGATTCTAATAATAGGCAAAGTGATGTATTTATATTTCAAATAATAAAAGAAAAGTAGTTTACATACCTCTGAATCAATCAAGATTAGTCTTTGAAATCTTGCTGAACAACATTTACTTGTTGCCGGGACTTTTTTGTCACATACGATGACCTTTGTTGTCCAGCTTCTTAGTTAGGGATTTATTTGAATATTGTGTCATTTCTTCATCTTCAATTTCTTTAACTAATGTAGAGACATTGATAGCCTATTCAAATGCATTATCAACTATTTGCTATTCTTTTTGTATTGGTCGGACAAATGAATTTTAAAATGTCTTTGAATTTTGATAATTTTAAAATATCTTCAAACACTACAAGAAAAACTGTATTTAACGACATGTTATTTACGACATGCAGTTTTTGAATGTCGTTAAAAAGTACATACAATGACATCTCCAACAAATATACCGTTAACGACATTTGAAATAATAATTGACGACATCTATATAGACGCCGTATTAAAGGTCTGCTTTTAACGATAATAGTTTAATGTCGTTAAATTATTTAACGACAAGTAGGAGATGTCGTCAAAGCCTTAGAGATTCTACAACACCCATTATAGATAACATCTTGACCAATGTCGTCTATAAGGGGTGTCGTAGAATCTCCAAGACTTTGACGACATCTCTTACTTGTCGTTAAATAATTTAACGATACTAAACTATTGTCGTTAAAAGGAAACCTTTAATACGGCGTCTATATAGATGTTGTCAATTATTGTTTCAAATGTTATTAACGACATATTTATTAAAGATGTTGTTGTATGTATTTTTCAACGACATTTAAAAACTACATGTTGTAAATAATATGTCGTTAAATTTTGTTTTTCTTGTAATGGTCAAAGATTTTCTCCCCCGTTCAATTCATCATTTCACTCCAGGATCATCAATATTCAAACATTAAGTTTCTCGTTCATAAATTCAAAGCCTTTTTCTTCTTCCTACGTTTGTGGCCAGGGAGAACTGAGAGGCATATTCATCTCATCAAGTTTATTCATGTTTTGCATGACGTTGATTCAACCCTTTTTTTTTTTCAAGTCCATCAAGTTTGTTTTTTTTTTTTTCACGTTTATACCATTTCAAATGATTTTTTTTTATTTTTTATTTTTTATTTTTTACGTTGATTCATCCTTTTTTTCTTATTTCATCATTACCATAATGAATCTATTATTTATGATAACACTTATACTCAAACTTTGTTGCACATATTTGACTTCTTTTTTATTATTTTCATTATTATCATAATGAATCAATTGTTTATGATCACACTTATATACTTTAATACACATATTTCTTTCTACTATTTTTGCCATTGTCATAAAACTTATTTTCTTTATAGTAATGATATATAATCACAATTTAAAGCACGTATTTAACCTTTTTTATTATTATCATCATTATCATAAAACTTCTATATATAGTAATGCCCAAGTTTTTACATTTTTTATTCTTTATTTTTTTCAATTTTTTAATTTCTAATCTCTTATTTTGCACGTATACAGTAATTTATAAATCTTTATCATATTTACATAAAATTATGATAATATTTTTTATATTTTGTTTAGAGATATATTTTTCTTTTTATAAGGGAGTTATTTTTGTATGATCTTTTTAAATCCGAATTTTCAAAAAAATTTAAATATCCCTCCATATTTTTCAATTTTCTTCTCGAAATTAAAAAGGAAAACAATAAGAACTTAATATTTTGTGTTGAATCTTTTCATTTTATTTCATATTACAAACATTCATTCTTACTTTTTTTATTCACTTTAGTATTTAATGCTGTAATAATCTTTGCATGTTGATATTTTTTGTAATTAAAATAATTACCAAACATTTTTAGATTCATGGTAATCTATTTAAATACATATGTAAATGACCTGATGAATTTTCCTTCATCTATTTCATTCAGAAAATGACATGTTTCAAAATTTTGAGGGTAAATTAGGAGAGGTATTTTAGATTGGACGATTAATCCAAAAAAGTAAAAGGTAAGGAGAAAATAGCACAAGAAATCTAAATTCAAAAATTTTGTGGGAGGGAAACATAAAAAATCAAATAAAAATCGTTTGTCATGTTGCTTTTAGGAATTAATTGATATTATATGCAAAAGTCAACCTCACATGCACGTATCAATGAAAAATATCCAAATTCAATATATATATAAACGGATTCAATATGTGAATTTTTTAATATAATTAATCGTGGAATATAAAATCGGATATGCACAACTCAATGCTAAAAATAAATTTTGAAAAATAAATTCATAGAAACAAATATGTAAAGGAAGTGCACAAAATATATGATAGTAGTATAATCGATATCACAATCTTTATAATTTCAAAATTTAGATATTATTATAATATTGTACACACGTAGACACTTTGAGACTCAATGAGCATAAAATGAACAGGTTGTGTAATTATTCTTTAAACACTTCACTAATTCAATTTAATTAGAATCCATTCTTTTCTTTTTTTTGTGAGCAAATACTGTAAGTAGAAATACAATTGATGGCGTGTTTGGAAGCATTGGTTTGATTATAGCATGTAAGAGCTTTCTAATGTAGTTAACTTTTGTTTTACACGATAGCATGTGAGAGTTTTACACTTAATGGTTTGAACCAATGTTACCAAAGATATGTTGAGATTTTATGCTTAATTTAACTATTTATTTACGGTGAGAGCGTTCATTAATCCTTAAAATATTGTCTCTAATATTAAACTAAATGACAACTAAACAATTCTGTCTATAAAAATAACACGCTTCATTTTTTTAAGAGCGGGGGATAACGCTAGAGAAATACTATAGATTAGAGGCAACAATATGTGTGTTTGAAAGTTTGAGGGTATGTCGACATAAATAATATATAGGCTATTTGGCAGAGCATTTTTAAACATCAGTTACAACTGTAAACAGTGTAAAGCTCTCACAAACTACAGTAAAAGGCTGTAGTGTAAAGCTTTCACATGCTACAACTTTTAAACCAAAATTGTTAGTTTCAACTGTTTTTTCAAACGATCTAATAGTTTGGAAACATATGTTTTAACTAAAAAAGTTTGAATTGAATACATTGCATAAGTTTAAATTTTAAACTAGAGTTCATAGTTCATAGGGCATTAATGAAATAAATTCTTATACACGTGGAATCATTTTGAATATAAAAGAAATTAGGGCCAAAAGTGGTATTTCAACAAAAGACACCGAGGCTGCTCCTCTTTCCCGAACTATATATCGCCCAAGCAACTTCGACATCCACAATCTAGGGTTAGGGTTTTCACCGGTCGGCACTTTCAGTAAAGACACAACTCTCTTGCACTTTCGGCCACCGAGGAACCTCATCTTTTGGTCACCATGGGGTAAGTACTTTTTCGTTTCCCTCGATTTTTCATTAGAATATGTTTCTGTTCTCTTTGCTTTCCCATCTTTCTTTTTTGGTTTTGGAGATTTAAATCGTTCAGATCTAAAGCGTGGTTATTTCCGTAAGATTTCCACGAAGCACAATTCATTAAAGAGAAAGATAAATTTATTTTTTTTTAAAAAAAATGATTGGGTTAGCTCAAGATCACACTTCGGCCAAATAGAATTGGCTTATTAGCAAAATCTTCCGTGGAAAAAATGTATGATGTTTTAAGTTTATATGTGAAATATATTAAAAACCTTTTTGTAAGTTTGTTTGATTAGTTATATGAAATCGGAATTTCAGAATAAAGGGTTGAACTTTTTTCACAAATTGAATTAAATTTGAACTTCTTAGCTTGGTTTGAGCAGAACACGTTTTCTTCTATTAACTACTGTTGGTACTTCTTTGAATGATGCAATTATTATTTTTATTATTATTATTTTTTATTGCAGCGTGAAATATGGATTTGCATTTACTAATGTACTGCTCGGAGGGGTCATATTTGTTGATTAATAAATTACAAATGCTATTGTTTTTGCAGGAAGACTCGCGGACTTGGAGCTGGTCGTAAGCTGAAGTCCCACCGCAGAAGGCAGAGGTGGGCTGATAAGGCTTACAAGAAATCCCATCTTGGGAATGAATGGAAAAAACCATTTGCTGGTTCATCTCACGCAAAAGGCATTGTTTTGGAAAAGATGTATGATGTTATTTTCCTTTCGTTTATTGTTTGAAATGATCTTTTATATTATAGATTCTTTTTGGTTCGGATCGAGTCTTTATGATTATGAACATGTTTTGATGCAGTGGCATTGAGGCTAAGCAGCCAAACTCTGCAATTAGAAAGTGTGCTCGTGTTCAGCTTATCAAAAACGGGAAGAAGATTGCTGCTTTTGTTCCTAACGATGGTTGCTTAAACTACATTGAGGAAAATGTAAGTCCTGTAACTCTATCATCTGAGTGTGAAAAAACATCATAAGCGGCGTTATTTTCATGCTGATAAATTAGAAGTACATTGCTAGCCTTGAATTTGATCAGAAAACTTCCATCTTTTTTTCTTTCACCCTCCTTTTCTTTCTAGATTTTTTTGGTTCTACTCTAACTCTGCCCTAGTTATACATTCTGTGACAGAATTATTATACAAACAGTTGTGCTGTTTGTTAACTCTATGGTTGAGCTAGGCCTTTTTAAGAAAATGAGCGCTTTGTTGGATGAAAGTTTTGCAAGAACCCTTAGTTTGATGAATTAAAGTCCTAAGTGCTAGCATATTTTTTATAATGTCATTATCTACTTCTAAACTATCCCCCTGTTCAAGGCTCATACTCCATTTGCTTAGATTAATGACTATGGTGATTGGTGCAGGATGAAGTTTTGATTGCGGGATTTGGTCGAAAGGGACATGCTGTGGGAGATATTCCTGGAGTCAGGTTCAAGGTTGTGAAGGTATCCGGAGTGTCTCTCTTGGCTCTGTTTAAAGAGAAGAAGGAAAAGCCAAGGTCTTAGACATTTATATAGGAACTCATGTTCTTATATAACTCCGTATTTGGCTTGTGGTTCGACTTGACGATAGTTGTTTAACTGTCTGAGCGTTTTGGCAAATAGTTTATATTTGTTCCTTTGAACTAGGACCTATTCAAGAAAAATGAAATTTTGGAAATGTAGAACTATGCTTTTTGATTCCATCATGTTCCCAAAGCAAATACCTTATTGATGGCGACTTGCAGCCTGGCAATTTGATTCCGACTTGCACTCTAGCAGTTTGATTTACCGTGGATATATATATATATACATCGGGGAAAATTGTAACAGAGGCTAATTTTGTAGGCATTTGGAAGTAAATAACACATTTATTAACATTATTAAATAATAGGCTAACTAGGTTTTTTAGGTGTGAATATAAATTTGCTATGACCAAAATGTCCCCAAATTACAAAATGTCCGCCCTAGATCTACCTGGTATCTTTGTCAGAGGAGACCGTAGTTGTTGATCGTTGTGCAAGTTTGAGTCTTATGAGTTGCATCGTATAGCTTCCTAGCTGTCGCAAAGGGAGACTTTGTCACCGTCATGCAGAGCATCGCTCATTGTCGTGCTAGACTGGTGTCGTAACAAAGAGTCTAGGGCTTTGGGGCTGTTGCGATCAAGCGAAGCTCATGCATGGCTTTCGGCATTGTCATGCCAGACTGGCTTCATCAGGAAGAGCGATTGTCGTGCGAAGCACCCATCCTTTTCTTTTGGCATCATCGTGCTAGGCCAGCACTGTGTGGAGAGATTGTCATACGAAGCCCATCCTTGGCTTCCGACGTCATCGTGGACAGAGGAGTCGAGAGATAGAGGAAGAGAGGAGACTTGTGTGCAAGATATATTTTAGATAATTTGCCTATAATAAATGAATGATTTATATTAAAATGCTATTTAATAACCTTTTAAAAGTTTTAGGCTATTTATTTTTATTCCTTTTAAGATTTTGGCCCAATCCCCTCTTCACCTTTATACCGGGACAACATAATTTGTTTGCGTTAATTGCAGCATCTTTTTTATAGAATATCAACAAATGTGTTTGAGAGTACTTTTTTAGGACGTTCATTCCAGACAGTTTTCCAATGTTGTTTTGTGTTGGGCAATTCTTGTTTCTCATTTCGTGGTCTGCAAGACAACCATGAATATTAAAGGCTTGGCTTTTTGGATATGCTAGTTTTCAACTAGGCCATAAGGGTGGTAACTCTCCCATTAGAAACGAGCTCAAGCCTCAGGAGAAGAAATAACTTCGGCATGCAACTATCCGTCAAACTGAAACACCCAAAATACGCTACAGTTTTGGTGTAGTTCTTGTCATTAGTTTAGCGTCTTGAATGATATTAGTTTTTAACAAACAAATTACGGTTGGCTATTGCCAGTATTGACATGAGCTAAATGAAAGAACTTCTGTCTGACGTGCAATTGTCCCTATGACGTGCATAGGATGATCTCTATCAATGCTTCAAGCGTATATGAAAATCATAGCCAACTGAAACAGCAAACCTTCAAGCCAAAAAAAAAAAAGTCTTTAATAGGTGATATACTATGTGGAATCAACTAGGTGCAAACTTTTATTTGTTCTTTGTAACTGCAGAATACACAAAGAAAGAAAACAAATTGGACTACTCTTCAAATATGATTCTTTGAAATTTTCATTTTGTTGAACGAAAAAAAGTAATCAGGCCTCAGACAAGGTAAAAATTGGAGGGTCATATTTTGAGAGTTAAGACGGTAGATTGAGCATCCGAGGAAGTCTTGTTGACTTTGAGCTCTATCACCATATCTCCCCCAAGATCAATTGTACCAATGTATTTGCTTAAACCCTCTATTTGCTCTTTGGAGCTGTAAATATTTTCCTTGTCACTATCATCAAATATGCGCAGGTTCTTTCCGGAACAGTTCATATGCTCTTCATTTTCATCCGGAGTTTTCTTGTTGGCCCTGACAAGGATGATCTTGTGCTTTGTGCCAAATTTGTTCTTCATAGACCCATCATCACATACGCTTTCCGCTGTTGAAGTATCGTCAACTGCAGCATCTTTCCCTTTACCATCCACCATCTCAGTGTCCGAGCTGTCATCGCAGGTTGTTTCTTGAGGCAAATCCTTCTCAACTTTAAAAGCCATGGGGAAACAGATTTGAATAGTAGCCCTTGTGGCAGGTTCATTTAGCGAAGCATTTTGTGCTTCGTTCACCTTTGTCAGATTCTTGGATGTAATTTGCAAGGCAGATTCAGGTCCATTTTGCTTAGGAGTCCCAGATATTGTTCTGGAAATCATAAGCTTTCCGTTTTTAGTTCGATTTGCTGGGCGGTTGAGAACACTGATGCCACTTCCAACTTTTGACATTGCACTCTGCCTGCCAGAACGAAACTGTGAACTTCCATTTGTTGTTATTGAAGAATTTTCCTGTCAGCAGAAGAAAAAATCTCATTAATAAGGTGTTTGGTGTAGCATGTAAGAGCTTTATACTATAGCAACTTATTTTTTACTGCAGCAACTTATTGGACTTCGAACCAAACCACATCAATTGTAGAAGTAGAAAAATACCACTCTTTCTAGCCAAAAAAAAAAGGTACCAAACGCTACTCTTTCATCACCAGAGTGAAAAACACATAAAACAAACCTCATCAAGAGTGACAAGACATATAAGACTAACCTCGTCAAAGTAACCAATTTTTGTCGATGGCATTCGAAGTCCCGAGGGCTTGGCATTCTTTGACACAGTGGAAGGAAGACAACTGGTTCCAAGTGGTGTTTTTTTATTATGGTGTTTCAGAAGCCTTCTTCCTTCACTTCCATTTACTGTGCAAGATTGATGCAAAGCTGACTCCTTAGAGGCAATATTTTCCAAAGAAACCCTTGGAGAACTACTACTGCGATATGCTTTGGGTCTGGGATTATTAGATTTCTCAATAGCAGACGTGGACGATGACTCTGAGGACCATCCATCAAGAGAACTGTCAGGTGATGGACAAGAGGACGACGTTGGCGTGAACACATAACTAGAAGGGCAAGAACTTCCCAGCGCCGCTTTCTTTCTTATCGTGTTTCTCAAAGGAGTTTTGAATGTCGAACCACTGGAAGCCAAGTCAACATGTTTCTGAGACTTTCTAAAAAATATAGTAATAATAATAAATAAAAGTTCAATGGAGATTTAGTGGAGGCAGCCTTGCAAAACCTGTTACTTAGGGAACTAGAAACTGATTCATGGGCTGCCATTGGAAAACCCAATGAAGATGATTTTGGTGATGGTGTAGGGCAATAGGAGACGCTGCTCAGGTTCCCCGGGGAAGGTTTCTTTGGTACGGTCAGACATTGTCCTGTGACAAGCACACAAGCGTTACTGTAAGCTTAGCTCAAAGCCAACAAATAAATTAAAAAATATATATTCCAAGTACGAATTTAAACTCCTTGTACAGGACACACTCACCAGAAGCAGATTTTTTGACGAGGCTTGCACCTAAAGGATCCCTTTTCGCTAAACCCGTTGGAGCATTTGTAATCTGGTCTGATGACTTTGGTGGTTTAAGAGATGACGGTAAACTCAGTTCCTTTCTTCCGGAAGAAATCTTTAGATAAATCATAAATTAAAAGTCTTGTTATTTTAACGAATTTGTCAGCAGAATTTATCACTAACGTTATTAACGCCTCATTTTTACTTGGTGACATTACACATGACTAAGCAAGAAGTTTTGTCAAGCAATTACTCAATACAACATACCTGTTTCAACGAGGCTCCAGATAAAGAAGCCTTCTTTTTACAGCTCTCTGCTTCCTGTGGATTGATATTTTGTCTTCGGGATGTCAGCATGCCCTTCACCTGAAATTTTAACATAGATAACCTCATTGTAAAACAAACATCACATAATAATAGAAATGAATAATGGTCAATGACAAGAACTCACCCTTGTTCCAGAGGGTGCATTTAGTTTATTTGAACCTGAAAAGTAGCGGCAGAAAAAGCATATGTTTACATAAATGCACAGAATGAAAGGGTTCTATACTAAACACCATTGCATAGCAACTGCATGTAATTGCTTTTTAAAATTTGAGATGTGTAGGAACGGATCAGGAGCTAAGGCAATAACATAAAAGTGGATGTTTTACTTGCCTTTCACACTCTGAAATTTAAGACTTGGAGCTGAAGCAGAGAGTTTATTAGCCGACTTATATGATGATTCTCTAGTATGTTCAAAAAGGTCGATCTCAAGGCTTGTTAAAGAGGAAGAGCTGCTATCTACGCTGAAGTTTGAATCAATAGATTTCAAAACATCTTCTTGAATACCGGACAGATGTGTTCCCGAGTTCTTGAATCCTCTATTTACTATCGACAATTCTTCAGGATCTAAAACTCCTGTGTACATGAAGAAAAAATAACGAAGGCTGTATTTAGTTAGAAAGAAACCCTTGTAACAAAACGTTTGAACAAAAGCTCTTTTGCATTGGCCTCATACCAGATAAGCATACCTGCATTTGTGAAAAAGGCACTGTCCCAAGCTAAACTTTTGCGCAAATCACAATTATCAACTCTACTCTTCGCATTAGGTTCTAAGGACCCAGAGCGCAATAGTATTTCTTCTTCGTTCCCAAATATTTCAATCGACTTATCCATAAACTGAGAGTTTATGGTCCCAAAAAGCTCCTCCGGTTCCAGAACTCCTAATCAAGGGGCAAGTGAAAAAAAATGAAGCTTTGTGCAACAACAAATATTGAGGAAATTTTGTCAAAAGGACCTAGACATACTCATTGGCAGATAAAAAGATAACCTGGACTTGTGAAGAAGGCATTATCCCAGGCCAAACTCTTGCGGACGTTGTACTTTGGCTCAGGCTGTAAATGCTTGTGGTCAGTTTCCTCGTGTAGACTTTCGGCATTCTTGATGTCTTCAGGACTCTCAGTGTCAAACAGCGTGAAACCGTCAAGCTTCTCCCGATCACCTGAAATTGCTTCAAATTCAGTTCTACTTGAACTCAATGTAAAACGACAACATATAGAACAAATGGAACACATAAAACTGATTTGTCGAACGTTGAGATTAACGGATTGCAAAGATCTTCAAAAATGACCATTTTTCTTGTTTTTGTTACATTAGCAGTTTCTTGGTAAATCTTACCAACAAATTTTCCTGTACTAAGTTCTCAAGCTTATTGCAAAAACAAACAAAACAAAACAAAAACAATTTTAGCTTCTTATTTTTAGGGGAAAAAAACTGCTTTCATCAGCACTGGAACTAAATGCATAATGAATTGAAACACATATCAAACCTTTTAAAATCAAGACTTTAAAAAGAAACCTATCACTCGGCTTTGATTAGAATATGAATTCAGTACACCACACAAAAAATTTCCAGCGTACACACAAACACACACCACTCTCTCTCTCTCTCTCTCTCTCTCTCTCTCTCTCTCTCTCTATATCCAACGCAAAAAACTTCATCAAACATCTTCAAGTATTCCGGTGGACAATACAATTCTGAATTCTAATTTTCCATTTCTCCAGAAGCTTGAATTTTTACGCATATCTACACACGTATATGTTACATACACACACCTATATATATATAGAGAGAGAGAGAGAGAACTGGAAAGCATAGAACTTGAAAAAGAGATTTTCTTGAAGAGCAAGAAAAAGAAGAAATAAGATTAGGAGAGAGAAACCTGACAAGCGAAGTTGTCCAAAATCGTTCTCCGACGACATATCTCCGCTGAATCTTCCGAGCTTCTTGACGAAGAATATCAAGAACAGGGAAAAAAAGGGGAGAAAACCGAAAGTTTTTCAAACTTAAGAGAAAGAAAGAAAGAAAGAATTAATTGAGGATTTGAAAATAGAATAACAAAATACTTAAATGAGTTATGCTGAAATTTAGAGAGTAATTAATACTAAAAAGCCAATGGAAACGGAAGACTCTAATTGTTTAAAAATTATTTGGTAAAATTTCTCAGGCCGTCGCTTAGGAATTTCACCGCTCAATGACAGGCTTCGTCAACGCCAGTTAAGGCTTTTATGTCCAGCCACGTGTCATGAAAAATGAGGTATGGTCAGTCGCGGGTGATTTTAATGTTTGTCATGAGTCACGTTGCTTTAAATTGAGCGGGAATATTTGCCTATGGCTCCATCGACTCTTTGTGGAGCGTGCGTCGATGTGTTACAGACCTTTGGGCGGAAAGTCAATGAGTTGTCGTAAAAGGGGATAGAAAAAGCTGAAAAATGAAAGACAGAAAAGACAAGATTCGATTGTCGTTTTTCCAAATTCACCTGCTGAAAATAGTCTCAAAATTGGTGTCAAAATTTGAATAATGATGGAAATTTATTAATGATTTCCTTTCGTTAACTACTCTCCCAATTGTGCTCAGCAAAAATAAATAAATCTCCCATTTACAATGCAATAATTCACAATTTACTTAAGAAATTAGAGAATTTGGATTCAAATACATTTATTGATTGTCTATAATTTGTATTATGAATGTGGTGATAGTGGTGTGTAAAATAAAATGAGAGATATGATAGTAAATCAACAGCAAGGTAAGAATTTGTTTTTTATTAAATTATACAGAATGTCCACTATTAGAATCTTGATTTAAAAAATAGGAATACTTATCTTTTTTTTACTTTTGTTTTAGGTTAATTTAAAAACTATACATTCAATTTTTTACCTCATCAAATATATATACACAAATCTATACCTTCTCTCGGTCAATAGTTAAATTTAAGCTTTAAAATAACCAAAGTATCTTCAAGCATTAAAAAGATTTAAAACTTTTAAAAAATAAGGAGAAAACAAAGGCAAAAACATACAAAACACCATTTTGAGGGTATTCTATGTAGTTTTGAAGTCAAAAATCTTAATTTATATTTTTTAAAGTTTTTTAAATTCTTTTATTTTACAATTTGAGAGTATTTTAGACAATCTCTTGAGTCAAAATTAAAGATTGATTGAGAAAATGTATAAATTTATATATTAAATATAATTTAAAAGTATACATTTATTGATATCAAAAATAAAAAATATATTCTTTAAATAAACCTAAAATATAAAATATAAAATATAAAAATGTAAATAACCCTAAAAACATCTATTTTAAAAAATTATTACGCATATGTGTCTACTTTTAAAAAAGATAAGATATATAAGACATGTGATGCTAGTTATACCCCTTTATTTTTGTTTTTCAAGGAAACAATTAAACGACTTTGCAACCTTAAAATAAGGTGCAATAAGACAACAGCTTTCCTATTTCCTCCATAATTATCTAAGACAACATAATGATCATGACTCGCAATTGAGAGGATTGATTTTAAATCTAATCTATCCAATAAATCTAAATTTTACCTATCCAATAAAAATTTAGGTGGATTAAATAGATCAATTAGATTAAGAATTATAAAAAAAAAAGAAAAAAATTAAAAATAACAATTTATCAAAATAAGAAATATATTTAAAAAAAACTAAAATCTATCACATATATATTGGATATCTAACAAAACTTAAATATATAAGTCATACCTAATAAACAAAACATAAAAACTAAGAAAATAAATATCTTTTTAATCAATAAATATCAACCACAACAAACATATTGTACAATTGTTAATCTCTAACTCTAAGCATCTCTACTCAAACATTTTCTATATCCTTAATGCAAGATCTATGACCCAGCATTAAACATAATAACTTTTCAAATATTTAATGTAAGATAGATATCTTATAAAACAAGATACGATAAATGTATTACCTACTGCAACTTCTTTAGATTCCTCCAAGGTTTGTACGTACTTCATCCATGTATTCTCTAAGCTCTATAAGCTCTTTCTCCTCCTTAGAATCAACCAATTCTTTAAACAAATCAAAGCGTCAACCATCAAAGTCTTTTTTAATCTTTTATTTTATTAGGGGATTGTGTAGTGTAGTATGCAATTTGTATTAGAAAGTAGAACCTAAAAAAACTTAAAATCTAAAACTTAAGAGAAGAAGTCTTTATAAATTATGTTGCTATAAATAAAGATTTTTTAAGTATAAAATTATATTAAAATCACAATATATGTAATAAATATTTAATTTATATATTTTACATTGATTGGGTTCGGATTATCTTGGATCATGAAAACTCAACCCAAACCCTCTCAATTAAAAATCATATTGTGTAAATTAATGGAAAATCTTATTCGGATTCGTTGGATTCAGATTATCTGGGATTTTATCAGGTGGGTTAAATCAGATTTATTGGTTTGTAAGATTTTTTGCTTGCCTTGGAGGCCGGGTATATTGAGTTTGTTCTATTTGTATCTGGTGAGTTCTTAAGCAATTCTTGGATACTTGGTTTTTGATGTTCCCAGCATATGTGTCGTAGAAGAGATTGGTTTGTTGGTTATTGCACTATTGATTAGGGTGTTGTCTTTATAGGTTATGATAATATGTCTAGTCTTGTTGTTGGTTGGTTTAATAATAATTAGGATGTATGATGATAGTGTTATAACATTGAAAGATGATAAACACGTGCCAGATTTAAAGAAAAAGCTTGCATCTCTGAGTATTCTCGATTCAAGAAGTTATAGGCTTTGAGTTGTAGTTTAAGTTATGAGACTTTGTAAGGTCATCAAATGGTAAATTAGGAAGGATTGTCTAATAGTCAATTTCTTCTCCAGGGGAGCACCATTATTAGTGATGCTGATGTGGGAGTTTGAGTTTTTTGCAAAAATAGTGTGACATAATACTACATTTTTAGAAAGACACCTCAGCAATTTGAAGTCACAAACTATATGGATATGACTCTTTAAGAGAAAGTTTCATGTTTGCTTTCTCATTTTGATTTGCTAGCTTGCTCTTTGGTTACGTTTCTATCAATTGCATTTGCTTTGAAAACTTTGATTAAAGTGTTATTTGATGCTTCTGCTAATTTTTGTTTTTAGATAATATTTGGTTATCTTAGAGATGCTCATGTGAATGATGGTAGGCTTCAGCATTAGGCATTCGTAATCTCATAGTACGACTTTAGGGTAAAAGGTTTTCATTCATGACGTGTCGGGCCCATTTCATCATATATAGTAAATTTATAGCAATTTTAGCATTAATTGGTTCTACATAATTTTTTCGGTTAAGAATAATGTAAATCTCTCATATGCTACACTAAAAGCAAAAAAGTTGCTATAGTATAAAATTCTTACATGCTACACTGTTTACAGTCTTAACCAATAGTTCTAACCACCATACCAAATACCGTATTAGATTTGACAAGAGTGCCATCTTATTTGAAAACATAGGTCCCAATGTTCGTGAGTAGGTAGAGATAGTTTTGCATGCAAGGACTACAGCAAATTTGGTAACCAAGCAGGTGCATGTTCTAAAGTTCAAACACGGCTTTGACTTGTTTCGAGTTGCAAATCATGAATGGCCCCAAAGGGGTCTAAAAGAGATGGCAGGGTAAAAAATTTTTTTAGCATTTTAGACTTGGCAGCTTAATTTTCTAAAGTGAAGATTTGTTGGGTTTAGCTCTTTAATTGAGTCTAATATTGGTTATGAATTAAGTCCTTTTTTTTCTTCTTCTGTAAGCTTATAAATTGGTTATGACTTAAGTCTTTGTTTTTTCTCCTTCTGCAAGCTTATAAATTAGAGCTTGATTTGTTGTTCTAAGCAGCCTAAAATTAAAAACATTTATGTCTCCCTTAGTTTCATATCTCACTTACAAAATTTAGAAAATATTGCCGAATAAGTCTCTTTTTCGTAATTTTAAAAACTTACTAATTTAAGTTTCAAAATTGTGTGTGAAAATTTGAATGTTGAAAAACATTTATTTATGATTTCCTTTCATTGACTACTACCTAATTACAATTCAACAGTACTTCATGATTTGCGTAAGAAATTAGAGAATACGGGGATTCAAATATATTTTTAATTAGTTGTCTGTGTCCATTTTAAATTAATTATCTGTACTTTTGTATCCTATTTGATTTACGAACATTTTGTTTACAACTATTTATATCTAAAAAAATTATTGTACTTTGTATTAAAAAAATCTATAGGGATATGCTAGTATCTCAGCAAGATGGTAAGAATTAGACAAATTTATTTATTTATTTATTTTTTAGGATTAGTTTCAATACACTTTGATGAGCAAATATGTAGTTATGTATATTATCTTGAATTTATAATTTTTTACTAAATTAATACTACTGTTAATTGTTACTATTTAATAATCTATGAAAAAAACATAATATTTATATCTATATATATTTTTCGTTACTTTTTAGCAAAGTAATAAAATTACATATTGATCGTAGATTTATCTGTATGTCTTTTCGTCTGCGTTTCTAGGAGCATTTTCTGTTTTGGGTTCTCTATAGGCCCTCACTTTCATTGTGGGCAAAAATTTTCTCCCACTTTATGTGCATTGGATGTGATGAGATGGCATTTGATATTTGCAGCAAAACAATCTAATGGTGCTGGTTAGAAAGGCGAAATTAAGAGTAGTATGTAGGAAATTTCTTAATATTGCAAATCAAATCTTAATATTGCATAAACATAATGTCAAGATATTAGAACTATATGATTCTCACATAACAATAATTAGAAAAAAAGATATACCTTGATCCATGATAAGACCTTCAATTTCAATAAATTGATCTCAAGAAGTTTTGAAGAAAACTGTGTTTTTCTCTTTTAGCCCCTTTTAATGTTTGACAGAATACTTTTTTGATAGAGAGAAAAATAATGTTAATGGGTAGAAAGAGAACCGGTTTCTATTGGGATTCTTTTTATAAATCACATATCATCAATGTGTGTAGTAAATAGAAAATATCTCTCTTATGGCTAATAGAATTTTAACACCTAACAATTATTAAACCATAATTGTTGCTCTCTAATTAAAAAAAACAACAAATAGGAATATGACATGTAGACCATAATTAAAAAAAATCTAATATTCTCCCACTTGATCCATGTGACATTACCCAACTTCTTAGTTTAATAATAGAACATAATGCGCAAATTGTAATCCAAATCCTTCTCTTAAATTGATCAAATCATAAATTATTATTAAGCAAAAACTAATAGGGATCACACAGTTATACATCATTAGATCGACATAGTCACAATATCAGTTCTATACTTAATATGACATATAATGAGATATAAATCACAATGGTCCAACAATAATCTCTTTGCCAAAGAAAAATCCCATATATCAACATAATTCATTCATGTATATACAAAAACTAATATAATGAAAACATGATACATTATAGTATCAGAAACAGAAATTAAATGAGCTCAGAGTGTCAAATACATAAAGAATATGTTTTAATGTTAACAATGGTTTTCAATAATGCCCTTTTTTTCGATATGTTCATTAAATGTCTTTGGTGGCAATCCTTTTGTCAACAGATCCATAATCATGAGATTGGTGCTAATATGCTCGATTGACACTCTTTGTTTCTAAACTTCTTCTTTAACGACAAAGTATTTCAATTCTATGTGTTTAGCACCTCTTGAATACTTATCGTTTTTAGAGAAAAAGACTGCTGTGGCATTATCACAATAAATTTTCCATGGCTTGGCAATGCTGTTGACAATTTCAAGTCCTGAAACAAAGTTTCATAGCCATAATTCATGAACAGTGGCCTCAAAGCACGCCACAAACTCAGCCTCTATAGTAGATGCAGTGATGACAGACTACTTTGCACTATTTCATGAGACTGCTCCTCTAGCCAAAGGGGAACAAGTAGCCAAATGTGGATTTTTTGGTATTCACACATCCAGCATAATCTGAATCTAAATATCCTATCACCTCAAGATGATCGGATCTCCTATAAGTGAGCATTTGATCTTTTGTTCCTTGTAAATATCTTAGCACTTTCTTTGCAGCTTTCCAATGATCCAATCCTGGATTACTTTGATATCTGCCCAGCATTCCAATGGCAAAACTAATACCTAACCTAGTACAAGTTTGAGCATACATCTAGCTACCAACGATAGAAGCATAAAGAATCTATTCCATTTCTTTGCGTTCCAATTCATTATTTTGGCATTACATAAGGCTTAATTTTCTCCTTTTTGAATAGGAACAACACTTGCAGAGCACCTTTCCATCTTAAATCTCTCCAAAACTTTGTTAATATATGATTTCTGAGACAATCCTAACAATCTTTGCAATTGTCACATAATATTTCAATTCCAATCATATAGGATGCCCCACCCATATTTTTCATCTCATGTAATAAGCTAAGATCATTAGTAGCAAGCAAAATGTCATCAACATACAAAATCCAAATTATGATCTTACTCCCACTGACCTTTAGATATATACATCGATCAACAATATTCTCCTTGAATCCGAAGGAAGTGATGATATCATTGAACTTTACAAACCATTGTCGGGAAGCTTGCTTAACTCCATATATTGATTTCTTGAGTTTACACACCATGTGTTCCTTTCCTTTAACTACAAATCCCCCAGGTTAGTCCATATAAACTTCTTCATCTAAATTTCTATTCAGAAAAGCAGTTTTTACATCCATTTGATGAAGCTCTAAATCATAACGAGCTACTAATGCCATGATAATTCTACATGAGTCCTTTTTAAAAACAGAAGAAAAGGTCACTTTGTAGTCAACACTATCTTTTTGTGTGAAACCTTTGGCAACAAGTCTAGCCTTGTGTCGTTAGATATTGCTATTAGAGTCGCGCTTGGTCTTAAAGACCCGCTTACACCCAACTCTTTTATAACCTTCAGGTAATTCAATAAGAATCCATACCTCATTGTGATCCATTGATTTCCACTCATCTTTCATGCGTCTAGCCACTTAATAGAATCATTACTTCCATGGCTTGTGAAAACAAAACTGGATCATCATCAATTCTCAATTCAAATTTTGACTCTTCTAAATAAATCACATAATCATTAAAGATAATAGGTCTTATCTGTCTTTTAGACCTTCTTAAAACTAGCTTATGTGGTTCATCCACCATGGGTTCACTGGCAATAGTTTCATTATGGGGTGTTTCATCATTCATATGTTGTTCTTGTAAGTTGTCTAAACGTTCAAAAATTATGGGAACAACAACCTGAGAAGAAGTTTTAGGTAAAGAAATCTCTATCCTAACTTCTTGAATTTCTACTTTACATGGTTCTACACTCCTACTGATTTCACCATTTTCAATAAACCTCGCATTTCTAGTTTCAACAATTCTTGTACTATGGCTAAGACAACAAATTCTATACCCTTTAGATTTTTCTGGATAACCAATAAAGAAACCACTGATTGTCCTTGAATCTAGTTTCTTTTTATGTGGATTATAAATTCTTACTTCTACCGAGCAACCCCAATCATGTAGGTGCCTTAAACTTAGTTTCTTTTTTGTTTACAATTTAAAAGGAGTCTTTGAAACTGCCTTATTAGGAACCCTGTTCAACAAATACATGGCAGTTTTTAGAGTATACGTCCACAATGATAAAGATAAAGAAGAATAGCTTAACATACTCCTAACCATATCCATTAAAGTACGATTACATCTTTCTGCAATACCATTTTGTTCCTGTATGCCTGGCATTGTGTATTGAGTATATATGCCATGCTTTTCAAGAAATTTAGCAAACAGACCAAGGCATTGTCCAATTTCATCGTACCTTCTATAATATTCACTACCTTTATCAGACCTGACAATTTTCACCTTTTTATTTAATTGTCTTTTAACCTCAGTAATAAATAACTCAAGGCATTTACTAATTAAGATTTCTTATGCAACAAATTGATATATCCATAACGTGTAAAATTATTAATAAAGAATATAAAATACTTTTCTACACCAAAAAATGAAACATCAAAAGGCCAACATATGTCGGTGTGTATAAGTTCAAGGAGCTGTGTGCTTCTTGTGGTCTTCTTCTTAATTGTGTGTTTTGTGTGTTTTCCCTTAATACAATCCACACAAATACCAAGATTAATAAAATCTAAGTTAGGCAGGATTTTATTCTTTACCAATCTTTGTATTCTTTCTTTGGATATGTGACCCAAACATTATGCCATAAGTAAGCTGAAATTTCATCCACTAAACCACATTTAGTACTATCATTATGATGCAAAGTCAACAGAGTCTCAACAAAAATATTATCAAGCTTTAATTTATGTAAAACATCACAAAGAACACTAGAACCAATAAAATGATTATGCTTAAACAACTACAACATCTATTTCCAAACTTACATTAATATCCAGCTGTATCAAGTTTTGACAAATAAATTAAATTATGAGAAACAGAAGGAATATAAAGAGTTTGAAAAAGATCTAAAT
The DNA here is from genome assembly GCA_946598075.1 of Artocarpus hirsutus. NCBI lineage: Eukaryota > Viridiplantae > Streptophyta > Magnoliopsida > Rosales > Moraceae > Artocarpus > Artocarpus hirsutus. The sequence continues at coordinate 19,462 of CAMOHE010046490.1, read as the reverse complement.
GATATCCAGTGTCTAAAATCAAACGATAAGTTTCAATGGCTTCAACTGGAGCTTTGACTCGGTTCCCCATAAGCACAAATTTTTCATTTACATTTATGGTTTAGGTCATAAGGAATCCCTATATCGTATTTGAAACATAAGTGGTACATCCAGAATCAATCCATCAAGTATTATAAGGAACTTGTGTCAAATTTGATTTGAAACATATAAAAAGAACTAGGCTTACCTTTACTTTTGAACCATGTCTTGCGTTTTAGATAGTCTTTGTAGTGTCCAGGCTTTCCACAGAAATGGCACACATCTTTCTTTTGTTCCTTCTTGTGGATTTGGGTAGATGGCACATTAACATCAGTGGTCCTTTATTGCCCATTTGATTCTTCTTTCTTTGTTTCTTTTCAGCTCTTGGTTGACCCATGAGATTGACAGTGTTGATTCCTTATTTCTTCAACTTTGCTTCCTCTTGAATAAGCAAAGTTTGTAATTTTGTCACATTCCATTTGTCCTTTATAGTGTTATAATTTATTTGGAATGGATCATACTGAAGAAGTAAAGAGTTAATAATGAATTGCACAAGGAAACTTTCATTCACTTTCATTCCCATGAATCCCAATCGCTATGTTTACGATTTTAGTGACGTGCTCATGCATGGTATGAGAACCATCAAACTTTATGGTAGTTGACATACCCATCAGTGTCCCAGAAAATGACTTATTGGCAGTGTCAGATTGAGACATACTTTCCATAGATTTCATAAATTTCTTAGCACTGTCAGTTTTTTGGAATCATTGACTTGATGTTCTCTACTATTGTCATCCGCATGAACATTAGGCTTAGTCTATTTGGTCTTTCCTAAGCATTATGGAAAGATCTCTCTTTAGCACAGCTAGCATCAGTAATAATAGCGGGCTTATCATTCAATTGTGTCAAAACAAGATCCAAAACGCCTAAGTGAAATTGAACTTGTTCAGACCATTTAGAAAAATTAAGCCCATTGAACTTCATAATAGACGAAGCTTGCAAACGAAGAGAAACATAGGCAAATGCTTCAAAGGAGATAGAATGCTCATACATTAATACTTTGAGTCATAAATATAAACATATAATACAAATTCAGATACACATTCATATAAACATAAAAATACATTGAAGTTCTCCTTTAGGTGATCCAACAACGTACGACAATAAACATAATTGATGCTTATTATTATTGTTTTAGATTTTACATAATTGGCAATTAAATATACTCCAATTAGACATGCTCATAATCTTTTGAATATATCAAACATATCTAATCAAATATATCAATTAACCACTATCATGTTCATGATTATTAATAACTAATCAACATTTGGGCGATTCTTAAATATTTTATAATCAATGAATTTCAATATACACATTATAAAGAAAGATATATATATATATATATATATATCATCATGTCATCTCAGTAATAACATCACACAATCATGGGTAATTACATTTTATTTAATTTGACATCTATGATAACATTCTAATTTGGTCAATTTAGTGACTAACAAATTTTTCATAATACAGATATCAAAATAAAAAACTAATACTATACAACTTAATAGACATTAAACTTTAAGATTCGATCAATTTATTTCAATTTAATTTAATTTTAAAACTCTAATTTAATGCTTTAGAAAAAAAGGAAAAAATATTTTTTGGTCAAATTCAAAGGTCAAGGTCAAGGTCAAGGTCAAAGTCAATAGTCAAAGGTCAACAGTAAAAAAATGGGTCGGTCAATGGGTTAGAGTCATGACTAAATTGGGTCAGTTCAACCTGGATCTATTACCCAGTCCAGCTTTGGGCCTTTAAATTTTAATTTTTATTTCCTTCGTTAATAAACTTAAGGTCCAAAAGTTTTCTTTTGGTTGTTCTAGTAATAGGCTAAAAGCCAAACTTCTTTTATCAATAGACCAAAGGAAACCAAGCTTTAACTTGATAATAGGCTAACTGTTTACCAAAAATATGCAGCCAATATTCCATTCAACATGGGAAATAAATCCCATGATTTTAGCAAGTATCTGAACTTTTATTATCGTCCTCTCCTTCCTTTTTTTTTGAAAAATCTATTCAAACATAATGGCTTCAGCAATTTAATTCCTAACATAATGAATGCATTCAGACATAAATGTTTTCAATTCCATTTAATGATATATATATATATATATATTTAACTTAATATAACGAAATCAATTTAGTCACCAAATCTGAAGAATATGCAATTTATATGATTTATATATGTAGCGGAAGTTTTGAGAAAATATTTCTCAATACTTTGATTAAAGAAGAAATCAATGATCATTAACGGAAAATCACACATTCTTAAACTGTCATGCCCCCGTATCTGGGAGATGACGTGGTGGATTAATCAAACTAATTAGATCAAATTTTAAATAAAAATCGCCAATTAAAGAATTAAGTTGATTATAAAAATGTGATAAATTCACAACATTTTAAGATATTTATTGAAATATTGAAGTAGATAATACAAAATAAAATAATAAGACAAATGAGTATGTGTTGGCCATCACCGAACCCACATTAGTGCACACACATAGTATCGACAATAATATATATATACAGCCACAGTCCAAATAAAAGAGAATAGATTAAAATATTACATGCCTTGTTCAATTAGATAAATAACCTAATTAGAGGGAATTCTTATGATCCATGGGTTTGCCCAAGCTTCTCAGTCGTCTCTATATTGTAATCTACCTAAAGGGGGAAAAGTTTTAAAAACAAATAAACAGTGAACGAAAGGCTCAGTAGGACTAAGCTTTTAAAATAGTTTATTTAAATATAAAATCTATCATAACATGAGATTCACAAAACACAATAGATAAAACTCGTAAAATTTTCTCTTAACGTTTTATTCCATTATTCTCCCATAAATTATTTTATTATTTAGTCTTAGGCAAAGCCATTGTATTCAACACCGTAATGGCCCAACTAGGTTTCGAGACATGCCTTGAAGATCGCACTCTATACTACCTGATCTCTTAGTATGGCGTCATGCTCTATATGTCATCCAAACGGCACTAATGACACATCTGGTATTATATTATTACTTAGGTTTTGTCTTACCAAGTATCCTCACTTATATTCATTATTTAGTTCATTATGACCATTCATTATTCCACAAATAATGAAAATATCTAATAATTTATTTAAATCATTTCTTAAAAACATTTTTGTAAGAAAACACTTTGGCCAAAACCCTTTTTTAAAATATGGTTACCAAAGAAAGAGGTTGAGAGTTCTACCTCGATTCCAGTATCGGAGCTCAAGTACTGCAGTCTGGACCCGCTATACATTAGCTCTATAGAACCATGAACAACCTTAGATATAAACTAGATTCGTGAATATCTAACTTAGGTATTCTGTACTACTTTGTTATCTTATGGTGTCTTAGTGTGCCATTAAAGTTCACAAAATCATGCCATAAGGCTAAGGTCTCTATTTATAGTTTAAATCGCAAAAACTGATGAAACCACAAATTTTGCAAAGCCCGATCGGCCTGCCAAACTTCCTACTTTGGCCCGCTAAACTTTCATAGTTTAGCCTACCGACCGTATAGAACCGGCATGCTGAACTGTTCCAGGTTTAACCTACTGACAATACGAGTCCGACATGCCGAAATCATGAATCCGGCCCACCGGTGCTCATGATTGGCCTGTCGAACTAGAAAAATTCAAGAAGTCTAAGACTTAGAGTCTCGGCCTCCCCAAGCTCAAAATCTCATTCTAAATCTATTTTTCAATTCCCAGAGCATGTTTAATGTTTATAAATGATAGAAAAAACACATTGGAACACATTTAAACACGTTTAAACAAGTTTTAGATAGAAATTTTCAAATTATTCTGAAAATGAGAAGAAGAGGAAAAACTTAATTTAGCTAGATTTTATCCAATTGAGCTTAGGTTCATGATGATTTAGGTTCTATAAACCTAGATTAAAGCTTTTCTAAGCTCAAAAAACTCACATTTCATTTATACAAAGAAAAATGAAAAATTGGGACAAACTTTGAAATTTGAAAATAAATTAAACTAACCTCGAGTTTGAGTTTTAAATCAAGTTTGTGGAGGCTCAATCTTGCTCTTGAGCTTCCAATATAGCTGAAGACCAAAGCTTGAGCTCAAATTTTTGAAATCAAAATGAGAGAGGAAACAGAGACGGGAAGCAGCGAGACAGAGGGGAAAAGAGAGAGAAAGAGACTTTGAGAGAGTGAGGGAAAGAGGAAGAGAGTGAGGGGTTAAATAGAGAGGGAGATGGTGGTTTTCTCATGCTGGAGACGATGCGTAGCATATGGTTTTCAAAATGGGACGTGTTGGGCATTTGAAAAATTATTTTGTTTCAAAATTTAAAATAACAAATAAAAATAATTAAAGGTGAAATTAATTTGAAAATACCACAAAATAATTGAATTAAGTTCAAATGATGTTAGGGCACACTAATTCACCACTTTGCGCAAATTACACTTAATTAAATATCTAGGTGTTACATAAACTTATGGCTCATATACCACATGTAGGAAATTTCTTAATATTGCGAATCAAATCTTAATATTGCATAAACTTAATATCAAGATCTTAGAATTTTATGATTCTCACGTAATAATAATTAGAGAAAAAGACATACATTGATCCACGATAAAACGTTCAATTTCAATAAATTGATCTCAAGAAGTTTTTAAGAAAACTGTGTTTCACTCTCTTAACCCCTTTTAATGTTTGACAGAATACTTTTTTGATAGAGAGAAAAATAATGTTAATGGGTAGAGAGAGAACCCTTTTTATTAGGATTCTTTTAATAGCCCACATATCATCAATGTGTGCAGTAAATAGAAAATATCTCTCTTATGACCAATAGGATTTTGACACCTAACAATTATTAAATCATAATTGTTGAATTAAATAAAAAAACTAATAGGAATATGGCACGTGGACCATAATTAAAAAAAGATCTAACATAGTAAATTAAATTCGTTACCAGATGGTAATCAGTTGATTAAAATCAATATTACTTAAAAGAAAAAGGAAAAAGAAGGAAAAAGATTGGTAAATTTGATGTCAATAGTTGAGGGCAATGAGTAAAATCAATGAGACATGAGCACTATGGAACCATGATGGTTTATTGTAGTAAATTATTTTCTAGAGTTTTGTAGTTTACAATAAAATTATAAGTTACTAAAAGCTATTGACCAAATCCCAAGAAGAGAGAGAATTAGTAAATTTAGAAGGTGAACAATCTCTCTCTCTCATCCCTTGGTGAGAGCTTTTCTTATAGTAACCTTTGCGAGCTTATTATTATTCTAGGAGAATTGTGATGTCTATGGAACCATGGTCCCCTAGGCTCCTATAACTGACTAGTAGTCTTGAAAGAGGTGTAATGAACCTGGAGGATGTTGGCGAATTCAAATATAAAAATGATATGGATTCAAATGTTTAGTCTTCCTATTGAAAATTTGAACGAGGAGATCGGACAGGCCATCAGTGACGATATTGGAGTACATCTGAGGATTGATGCAAATGAGAATGGTCATTGTAAATGCCCTTGTTTGTGAACCTAAGTAATGTTGTTTGTTACCAAAACCGTTTTGGATAATGGTACGAGTTAAACTAGTGAGAAAAAATAGTCGTAACTCATGTTGTTATGAACAATAAATTATTACAAAATTAATTCATATTTCCCAAAGACAAAAACCAAATGCCAAAACATATATTTTGTGAATCTTCACCAATGAATCTTTAACACTATTCTCTTTTAACAATATTCAAAGGTTAATGGAAATAAGAGGGTGGCTTTTGGTGATTTTACAAACATTTAGAGATAATGTCACGAACCCAAACTAGGTGGTGATGTGACGGTTTAATCAAATTAATTAAGCAAACTTTAACTAAACTTGCCAATTAATTAATTGAGTTATTTATAGAAATGTAGTAAATTTTAAAACTTTTAGATAATCATCCCTAAGCTAAAGTAGCATAAAATAACAAATAATAAAAGCTAATATGTATGAGTCAGGCTATACAGGACCCACATTAGTGCACACATATAATATCAACATATAAAAAAACAACCACAGTCCAATCCAGACAAAGAATGATTTAAGTAATACATGCCTTAATAAATAAGCATACAGTCTAATTAAAGACTCCTATGGTTTCCGCGTTAGATAGTGTCCCAATCAGCAGTATGCTGTGAACCACCTAAAGGGGGGAGAATTTTTAAATAAATAAAAACTGTGAGTGGAAGGCTCAGTAGAACTTGAGCTTCAAAAACATTAATTTTGATACATAAATCTTTCATTTGTTTAAGAATTATAAAACACCATAAATAAACTTCTTTGATCTCGTGCTTACCACTTTGGTCCAACATTAATTTGAAACCAATCTTATCATTTATCTTAAGCAAAGCCATTAGAATCACCACCATAGTGGTCTAGCTGGGTTTTAGGACTTGCCCCCAAAGTCGCTCTCTGTACGACCCGATCTCTGAACATGGCATCATGCCCTAGCATATAATTTTGAACAGTGTTCCTAACTCATTCGGTACTATATCATTACTTGAGTCTCATATTACCGAGTTTTCCTCATTTGTATTCATTATTTCATTCATTATAATCATTTATTTACTCAACAATTACTGAAAATAATTAAATAGATACATCATAATCATTTCTTAAAAACATTCTCAGAAAAACACTTTGTGGCCAAAATTCTTTAAAATCATGGCTAACAAAGAAAATTTTGCTCGTTATCCAGCACGATAGTACATACACTGTAGTCTTGACTTGCTATACGTCAGCTCCTTGGAACCATGAATAACCTTAGATATGAGCTAGATTTGTCAATACCTAACTTAGAGAATTCTACCTTAGTATGTTATTTCATGGTGTCTTAATGTGCCTTTAGAGTCCAAATACTCATATCATAAGGTCAAAACCTTTTTTCTATCAGTAAACAATAAAAACTAGTGAAAAACTACTATTTTCATATAGCCAGCTGGCCTGTCGATTTTCTTGGCCCAGCCTACCGAACTATTGATGTTCGGCCTACCGGCCACCTGAGTCTAGCCTACCAAACTATTGGTGTTTGGCTTGCTGACTAGTTGAGTCCAGCCTGCTGAGTTTTTGAATTTGGCCTACCGAATGATGAGTTTAGCCTATCGATCCATTGCAATCTAGAAAATTTCAAGTTTTGAGTCTCGACCCCTCTGAGCTTCTCAAGCTCGATTTAACCTATTTTTGACAATTTTCGACCCAGAAAACATGTTGAAAATACTAGAAAACAACTCTAAACATTTTAGAAACAAAATCCCCAAATTTAAACACAATTTCACAATTTATTTGAAATTTAAAGAAAAATATAAAACTTGGTTAAGTTGGTTTTAGCTTAAATAAAGTTTAGATTAATGGTAAAACACATTCTTCAACTCAAATTAAATGTTATTCAAGCTCAAGGAAGCTCGGATTACAACATACATGAAGATTTGATAAATTCAAATTGAAGAGGGTAAACTTTGAGGGGAGAGAGAAAGCTAACCTCAAGCAAGAAATTTGGTCGATGCTTAGTTTCTTGGCCTCTGATCAACATGAAATAGGGGTATGAGACTACTCTAGAGCTTGGACTTTTGTAGAGAAAAAGAGAGGGAAAAAGGGAGACGAGAAAGAAAGAAAGAAAGAGAGAACGAGGAAGAGTGAGGGCAAAAGGGAGAATAAATAGAGGAGGAAAGCTAAGTGTTTCTCTGAGAAAGAAAACTGTGTCCTATCCACAGTATTAGAAAACGGGTTTCAAAGCTATGTTAAATTGTTTAGAATAAAATAAATCAAAAGTAAATGTTAAATTGTGTAAAATAAGTTAACAAAATGCTAAAGTTCATTCATGGTAATTTTTAAATAGTTTTAAAATTTGAGATAACAAACAAAATAATGAGAAGTGAAGTTAATTGGAAAAATACCACAAAATGATTAGATTAAGCTTAAATTGTGATAACGCATATTAATTCATCATTTTACATACTAATCACACTTAATTAACCTCTGGACGTTACAGATAAAGTCTTAAGTGAGACCCATGAATCTCTTAATCAAGGTTGTTGGGGTGCAATTTTGTCAGGCCTAAATTGTCGATAGGCTTAGACGACCTAGTGTTGAAACTAATCGAATAGATAGAATAGAATCAACTTATTGAAGTCCAATCGAATCAACGATTTGTATGGTTCGATTGGTTCAATTCTCATGTGTAAGAGACATTCGGTTTACTTGCCTACTCAAGATAATTCATACTCGTTTCCAGTCTTTGTTCAACTGGATCGATCGCCACGAGTTGACGATTAATCGCACGAACTGACGGTTGTAACACGTCTAGTCATGGACCGAAACGTGGGAAAGGTGTGATTATTGTAGCCTATCATGAATCGACACGTGTCCCACTGTTACAGTTACTTACAGTGCATTGTCCTATTCCGCCAAACGGTTGGGAGCCACGATTCTTCCTTATCCTCTATATAAAGGGAAGGTTGTTTCATTGTATAATATAAAAAAATAGATGCAGAAATTCTGCCCATTTGCTTTCTCATCTATCCTTTCTCTTTTGTAATTTATACACAGAATATTATAGTACATTACAGTGGATGTAGCTTTTCATTAACAGAGTGAACCACTATAAATCTCGCGTGTATTATTCTTGTTGTTACAGCATTATTTATTTCGTTTATTGTACTCCGATCTTGTGCATTAACTTGAGCTATTAGGTCCATTTAACGACGACTTGAGGGTCCAAATTCTTTGAATAGAACTTTAACAACCCAATCTAGAATTTTAACATTTGATTGTAGATCCACCGTCTACAAGAGTGCTCGTGTGTTGGGGAATACATATCGAAGTCCAAACTTCATGGTAGAGATGCAAGCTCGTTAAAGGAGTAGTTAAATATCTGGAGAGGTTTTCACGTAAACGGCATAGGGAGGAGTGGGGGCCTAGTCCTTTGGTGAACTAATGAGTGGAGGTTGAACTAAAAAGCTTCTCTCATTCTCACATCAACTCCTTTATCATTGATCACAAGGACTGTCGTTGGCGCTTCATCGGTTTTTATAGACATCTGGAGAGGGCAGAACGTCGTCGTTCTTAAGATCTCTTACGACATCTTAGTGGTATGTATACTCTTCTCTAAGATGATCGCGGGTGATCTCAACATAACTTTTCACTTATTCGAGAAAAGTGGAGGGAATGATAGAGTTTATCCTAACATAATCATTTTAGAGATGCTGGGTTTTTGCCGGGCTCTTTCACAACAGCGGTGACACCATCGACAGCCATAAAATCTTGTTTGGTGCTGTGTGCGGTAGAATTAGAATTGGATTTACCAAAAATAATAAAAATCCAAATTAGTTTGGCTTTTGGCCTACGTTAATGGGCAGAGATGACAAAGAATTCTACTATAAACGAGATTACAAACGTTTGACAAAATTCTTGTTATCAAAAACTCTCAGAAGCCGAGTTCCTAAAATTACCAAAAGAAAGTTACTTGGAACGTAAACGAAACTAATCATGAAACAATGTTTTTAATTTTTAGGATGATTAGAATAATAAACTAAGCTCTTGTTTATAAGCCTACAGCCTTTCATCTAAAACATATGTGGAACAAGGGACAATACAAACATACCTACACAAGACAAAAGGTTTAGTCTCCAATCGATGTTGGACGACTAAAGAGCCAAAACCCAGCATTTGGCAATGGAGATCTGACAGACACCTTGGAAGAAGATCTTGCGTGCTCATTTAGCAGCCAAATCCAGCCTCTATAACAGCAACGGCGATAACACTGACGACCATGGAATCTCGTTTGGGCCTGTCTCAGGGTCGGCGATAATGAGAACATTTCTGGCACTGATTACACAGAGAAGAAAGGCCATAAAGTTTCAGGTAATTTTCTTTTCTTTTCTGCTTTCTGTTTTAATTTCTTTTTTTTTTTGTTTTTTGTTTTTGTTTTTCCCTTTCCCGCTTTCCTGTAGTTTTTTGTGGGCTATTGAAATTGTTAAAATCATTTTTCTTTTCTTCCAAGTCGAATGGGGACAAAATTAAAAGGGTGTGTTTATTCAGATCAACGACGACGACGTCATCTCTCTAATATTTGTGTTTCCTTTAACTTTTAGGTTTTAATCTCTGCGTCTGTTTTGTTACAAATTTGACCCTGCCATGGAGGCGAAAAAAATAATGCACCTTTTGATATCACAACGGAAATTGAGTTATCGAACGAACTCTAAAGAAGAAATTTTTGTCACTGGTTTAGAACAAATTTGAACCTTGCCATAGACTTGAAGGAAACAAAACAAAAAACCAAAAAAACAAAAACAAAAAACAAAATAAAAAGAGAAAGAAAAAAAGCACTTTTTGATATCACAATGGAAACCAAAGAGTCATAGAACCAAATCTAAACCTAGTTAGAAGACAAGGCCAAGGAGTAAGGAAAGAATAAATTTTTTTTTACAAGATAAATTCTGGTTTGGTACAAATTTGAGACAAATTTGTCATATTTTGACTTTTTGTGTCAATCTTGATGTCTTCACGTCTAACTATTGCATTATTCCTTGGCACAGTTGTTATTTGGTTGGACCTGTCACAAAAGCGAATTCAGGAAACAAAAAAATGGGGGTAATGACCCGGCGGATATGCACAATGATGCACTGGAACATGGATTGCCTGATGCTGCTGCAGGGGAATTGCATGAAGATCCACCTGAGGAGCATCCTATCGCTGAAGCTGAAGCCAACAACATGTACGAAAATCATGATCCTCCCAAAGACGCAGGACCCAGAGGCAACACGGACCCCAAAGACGCGGACTATGGTCACCAAAACGAAGACGGAGAGGAAGATGATGTAGAGGCCAAAGTCAATCAGCTTCTCTTTTTGGCTAGACACATGCAGTGTCTCGATAAAACCCCCCTTGTCCTCGTTTCTTCCGAAAATAATAGGCTTGAAAGACCATCAAGCTGATAACCGTGGCAAATAGTTTGCCAAGAAATGCACTCACTGTGGCATGCTGTTCGGAAGCCTCGACACAAATAATCACCACAGATGCAGGAATTTCCACCATATGGATTTGGATTTGGTTCCTACAATGACCACAGATGCAGGGATTTCTATCATAGGCTCTTTTTTTGTTTTTTATTCAATGGACCTTGTGAGCAATTAACACGTACGAACCATAGGTACCTTGACTTTCCATGAATAGGGCAAGACTACTTGCGTAGTTTTGTCTTTGGGTTGGAACCATTGCTTGCAAAAATTTCATTCGTTATTCACCATATGTTACACTGATTCAAATTGACTTGCTTTAGAATTTTGGCAATAATGGCGACGATGCACATTACCAACCCAATTGACAGATTATTGTGCAAAACTAGCAATAGAATACTATTAGTCTTCTATTGAATACTCGAAGAAAAAAGACAAATAACCATAAATTATAACAATAGAATACAATAGGTCAAGGAAACCCGAGATCATGGAATTGGCTCAGCTAGCATGGCGCTCCGTTACTGTTAGTCATGGACCGCAGCCAGAACAACGTGTAAACAGGACAAGAAATTCCTTTCCCATTTAAGGAAACAAACATGATCCATAATTAAATTCGTAGTCATGAAGGAAAGGTTCCGAAAACAACTATTAAGAAACGCTCAGCTAATTCAGCTATACATTAAACTAAGCAACGCATTAGACTAAGCACATAAATTACAGGGGAACAAAAGAAAAAGAAAAAGAAAAATGATGCATCTCAGTAAGAAATAAAGTCGAGAACCCGGGGCAACGTAAACGATAAATAACCAGATGAATAAACAGTCTGGTTACCTTCTTCTGCAGCCCGCGTGGTTACGCATGTCATAGCATCGTTGCCAGACTTCCGTCCATGATCTACCATTTCCTCAGCATCTGTCTCCTTGTCCTGCAACAAAAAAGTGCTTCTCAAGTTAAAGGACAAAAAAGACAGAATAAATTAGTGGCTTCAAGTTCACCACCATAAATCTGCATAAGAAACATAGCAGTAAAGTAGGAAACTCGGTTCAACTTTCATCCCTTGGATCTGACGCTGAATCAACCATTCCAAGTGTATGCCTCTAGCTTTTATTAACAGTCTTTCTTTATTTTCTCTTTTAAGGCTATCTTTCTCGTGTGTGTGTTTTTTTGTGTGTGTGTGTGTGTGTGAGAGAGAGAGAGAAAGAGAGAGAGTTTCTCTTTGTAAATACCTCTTAAAGATCTGATATGTAAATTGGCTGTGCACGCTATCAAATTTTAAACTAATTAAAACCAAGAGGAATAAGTAATGACGAAAAAAGCATTTCAACATCAAAGCACTATGGTAACAACCTAATATGTGGTTGATCTTTCAAAATTCTAATCTTCGTGATAAATAATGACACTATTCTCCAAAAGCCTTTTCCATTAGCTTTCTAATTGCTCTCCCATTATAATGCCTAATAAAATCTCATATAATGAAAGTGAAAGGGTTCAGTTTTTAGTTGAGAATTAGCAAACGAGGAAAGTTGAAAAGAACCCAAAAAATAAACATAGTCCTGGTACATCATACGTACCACAAACTCCTAAACCAGATTAACTTCGAATGCAGAAAGATTTGAAAGATCAAGATGCATTTCATGTTCATGGGTGGAGAGATCAAGATGCATCTCATGTTCATGAGTGGAAAGATCAAGTTGCATCTCATGGTCATGGGCGGAAAGGTCAAGTTGCATCTCATGATCCTGGGTTATAGCAACAGGAGTTGGTTTAAATTGGACAATCGGAGCATAGCTCAGTTCGTAATTTACTAGTGTTGGACCAAAGATGTTGAATTTAGCAGCACTGCTGTATGCAATTTCTGCGTCCAAGCCCTTCTTGAAAACAACTCTTGCACGACTGAACTCCCTATCGACTTCTGTGTCAGCTTCCTTCAGTGGTCCAAAGCGCCTAAACATCTTATTCAGGGTTGCTTCCGATGGAACAAATCTCACCTCAGAGAAGTTCATTACAAGTTGTGCTGGCGCATTCCTGTTGAGTGACTCTGCAGGTTTCTCTGGTGTCAAAACATTATCATTATTCGACTGTTTTGGCTTCCTTGAATATGGCCTACGGCCTTCTTGAGGAGGTTTTTCTGGTTGGGAAGGAGATTGGTCTTTTTTCCTGCCTCTACGAGGTGGTTGCTCTTCAGAACCGTTTTGGATGACTCTGTCTGTCCAATAGGTGTCATTCATATCGTCAAATTCAAAAGTTTCACGGGACCCTTTTTTCCTTTTACCACTGACTTTCTCCACAGCTGAATGCTCAGACCCAGAAAGCTGGCCCGTAATAGCTGAATTCCTAAAGTCAGAAAAGAAATTAACAATAACATTTGAGAAGCTATATTCCTTCAGGGGATCTTGGGCAACGAACTGAAGTTGCAAGAGCAATTCATATAATGATGAGTACTCCGTTGGATCAATCAACCTCCCTTCAGAACTCTGAAAGGAAACATCATATTCATCCCCAGGTCTATCACTGCTCCCATCTAGCTTCTGGACCCTCTCACTATTACCCTTCGTGGTAGGAGACCCAGTGAGCTGGCTAGCAACTCTACGTATGCATTCACCAATCTTAAATGATTGCTTTGGAGAAGGTGTAGAATTGGAAAGTTTCTTCCTTCCATCTTGTGCTATCAAGTCATCAGCATGGTTATCTGAACCTTTTCGTCTCTTGCCAGACGGAAGGTCATCATCTGGAGAGTCTACTGCACCACCCATCAATTCTGTCAAGCTTTTTTCTTTTATTTTAGGATATGCACCGTCCCTAAGGTTATGTTTCCGCTTGTGATAGGAGCTATTTTGTACTTTTAGCTTCTCTTGGCCAGAGGCTGCCTGTTCATCATCTTTAAAAAGAGGACCTGTGTGCTCAATCGCCTCGCCTGGATATACATCATCCTGGAATCGTGGACCAGCCGTATCATTTTCCACCAAATCTCCACAAAATTGAAATTCAGGCAAGCTAGAAAAACCTTTAAACTGGAAGAAGGCCAGTAATTGAGCCTTAGCAATTACAAGTTCCAAGTGGTCGCTCCCGCCTGATGGAGACCGTGCTAATGCTTTTACATATTCGATCAACTTATCGGCTTGGAAAAAATGAGCACTTGCAGATTCATCCCCTCCTTCTCTTGTACTTGATTCTGGCCGAATCCCAGCATTCTCAACAATCTGATATTTAATTGTGTCATAGGAATTATTTGGTATACAAGAGCATGCCAAACCCAATTCCACTCGCCTTGAAACTTCTTCAAGAGCACAATTGACAGCATTCTGGAACGATTCTGAATTACCCAGTTTCTCCATCTGTGCGAAATGAGTCCTAAAGAGCTTTAAAGTAGAAGCTTCATTCCAAGCAAAAGTTCGGTCCCCAAAGTATGCAACCAAGTAGCAGTCCTTTTTATGATGTTTCATAGCCTTATCTGATGCATCAGTAAAATCAAATATCTGTCCAGGCCACCAAGGATGGCTCTTTACTTTACCCCAGACTAGATCGGGCACAGAAAACACACCTTCCTCTTCTGATGGTAGCTCATAACTAGGTTGCTGCACTATCGCTGAGCTTCCAGGCTCTGAAGATTCCCAATTAGTAATTTTATCCTCGCTGGCATCTGGCTGCTCTCCATCAGTGGCTTCTTTAACTGCAGACAATTCTTGCTCTCCGTGTAAACCAAACTCATCAGCAGTAGTAACTTGTTCTTCAACATGTATTCTATCTGCATCATCTCTCTCAGACGCACCACAATCGGTGGCCACGCCCTTGTCTGTACACCCCTCGCTAGTAAACTTTTGATCAGTATTTGAACGCCCTGGTACTTCAATTGCAGAAATCAAAACCTCATCGGTGTCCATTGGCGCAATATCCACATCATCCAAAACTTGATTCTCATCATTTCCTGAAGAAAGAGCTGGCACACCCTCATCAGTAGAGTAAGGAACATTATTAGTGGGTGCTGTATCTTCTGCACCAACTCGAGTGGGCTGATTTGAGAAGGTTGTATCTTCGTATACATGACCTTCATTTTCGGTCAGACCAACCACTTTCTCAGCTGCTTCTTGTTGCTTTTCAAATTCTATTTGCCGCCCTCCATCTAAACCAACCAGCTCTGCATCAGCAATTTTTTTCTCGACTTCCATCTCTTGGACCACGTTAACACAAAATGGAGAAACGTCACAAGTCACACTCTTTACCAGATGATCTTCAGACTTCAAGTGCTCAGTTGGCCCTGGAACTTCACTATTAGAGACAAATGCCTTTTCCAGTCCTCCACCAGAATCAACCTGTTCAGCATCCTGAACTTGTATGCCTACTTCCATTTCTTGTCCCACTTTTGATTCAACGTGGGGGATATCGCAAGCCATATTGTTGTCAAAATACTCCTCTGGCTTCACGCTCTCATCTTGATCAGAAACTGAAACAGCCTTACCATCAGTGGCAGTAACTTCACATTCAACAACTATTTGAGTTGGTTGGCATGAGGACTCTGCCTCCGCATTCACATTACCATGATTTTCGCCACCACCACCTACCTCAATCTTTACTTGCTGTTTTTCTACTGAACAACTTAAATTTTGGCCAGTAGCATCAGCCTCCACAGCTTTAGAAATTAAATTCACTGAATTTTCCCCATGAACTTGGGTTTCTACACTTGCATTTTCCACAGTTGTTGAATTTATCACCATTGTCTCGATCCTATGGTTTTCATCGGGAAGCCCAACTTTGTGTGTCTCCAAACCATTAAGTGCATCGATCTTGTCACCAACTGCTTTCTTATCTTGTTCTGCAGCTTCTGCGACCAATCCATCTCCCACTTCTACGCTTCGCATTACAGCAACTTCCTCAACAAGTTGACATTCTTTGCCTTTAGAATCAACTGAGTGGCCTTCTATTCCATTTTTTATGACAGCATCCCCCGCCTTTTCATCTAGAGCCTCTACTTCCTGCTTACTTGCTACTACACTCGCATCAGCCCCACCAGAAAACACTTCCAGACCTGTACTTTCACCCCCCTCATGCACTTCTCCTTTTACACCCGTCTCCTCCGCAACACTATTGGCTTCGAATTCACTGCCCGTAGAGCCCAGAACAGCACCATCATCAACATGATTCTCCACATCTCTAGCCGCATCACCACCGCCAACCGTCTGGCTTTCCTTCCCTGTATCATCAGCTGCAGCAACATCGAAGGTCGCCTTGCTCACCTCCACCCCAACAACAACCTCAGCTTTTTCTTCAACTGATTCTGAAACTCCCAAAGAACCCTCATTTTCAGCCCTTGTTCTCTGATTTAAAGCCTCCTCACTGGAAACACCAGCATCGCGTGAATCCAATCCATCAACTGCACTGCCATCTCCACCAACCGAGTGGCCCACGGGCCTCTCCGAACCCACCTCAGCATCGCCCGATACACCGTGATCCACCTCACCATCATTATCATCATCATCATCAACCAAATTCTCCCCACTCCCACTAGTACAAACCCCACCAACATAAACCTCAGAACCCAAGACCTCCACCATTATATCATCCCCATTGCAGGAATCAAAAGGCCCATCGATCGGACCCTGGACCGTACAACACTCCTCGGAACCAACAACTAGGGTTTCCCCATCAACTTGCTCAGCAGCAGAAGTAGTACTCTCAGTCACTGTAGTGGACTCCAAAACACTAACAACTGGTACATCCTTGTCCTTGTTTTCATCCATCAAAATTCCTTAATCTGGTAAATTCACACAAAAATTCCAAATAAAAGAAAAAAAAAAAAACTTCAAGCTGAAGAATTCGGAATCTCCGATAAAGATAAACCCTAGCAACAAAACTGAACAAATCTATCCAACGCCATTGATCGGTGAATATGACAAATGAAAGCCAAAAATAGAAACTTTCGAACCTCAGAAAAAGTACATATTAGGTTAGAAATCATACTCGTACCTCGCTTAGAAGTTAGATCTTCTAAAGTTGTAACCCAGAAAAAATCAAGGGCTTTTCAGGGTTTGAGGCTTCAGAGAGACAAAGAGGAGAGAGAAAGCGTGAAAAAGCGTGTTATTTTGGGCACCAACGTATTAAGGCGGGTGCCCCTTAAGAGATGCGGGGAAAAAAAGAATAAAAAATAAAAATAAAGATAAAAAATAAAAAACAACCCAAATTAACACACAACCGAGATTCTATCTAAAAAAAATATTATAAATTATACAAAAAATTACAGTCTATAAATAAAAAAATTATCACCTGTTTGATATATGGTTAAAAACCATAATTTTTATCAATTATAAACTTAATTATAAATAGTATAAAGCTTTCACATGTTACAGTAATAATAAAAAAAATTACTACAATATAAGCTCCTACATGCTACAATAAAAATGGTTCTAACTAACGATTGTCACCACATTTTAAATAACAACAATAGTAAAAAGATTTTTCAAGCATAAACGAGAGCTTTTGAAAAAATATAAAAATAAAAATAAAAGAGTGACTACGAATATAATGCGTTCTTGTCCTTTTGCTCAACTCTAACAGTGACCGATGAACTCGTAGTTGCAGAGCTCTGCTTGCTTGGGAAATTTAGGCTGAGTTTGGTTTCACTCACTAACGTTTGTTATCAACCAATTCGAATCCACCATGTCTTTTACCAACTACTTTTTGGAATTTTTGGTTTATGATCTGGTGTCATTTCATTGGACGTGCTTAAACTTTTAAAGTACATCTTATGTTAAGGAAAAAATTAAATGTTTTACTCTTGTTCTTTTTCTTATTCTTTCTTTTGGCCCTTGGCTGCAATCTGTGAGGTGATAGAAAAGGGTTTTTTTTTTTTTTTTTGAACGAGTTGAAATCTGTTATCAATAATAAGCATCCTGTATAACAGTAGAGTTTACAATTGAAGGTGATTTCTTCGATCATATCAGTTCCTCATCCAAGTTAAGAATAAAATAAACCTAACCATGAGCAACCTTATTAGCTTTTATAAAGACGTGGCTCCGTTTGTTTTTGTTTTCAAAATTTTTATAAATATTTTCATATATTTTTCAAAACAAGAATTTTGAAAATATTTTTAACATAATTATTAAAAAATTTTTATTTTTTAAAACAAAAATATTTTTACTTATTTTAAAAACAATACTAGACATTTCATGTATTTCAAAAATACTATGTATCTTGTTATGCGTTTTTAATTTCACAAATATGGGCAATTTGTGTAGTACAGTAGATGTATTGACATGTCTCGTTCACAGGATTTATCAAATGATTTTGATGTAACAGGTTTGCAAACTTATAGCTCTAGGTGTAGCCATCAACTCCGGTTTCACAGCCTTATTTATATGTTGTCGTTATTGGTTTTTTGGTGAAATAATTTCATTTGCAGGTGCAGACTTCAATCATATAAGCAAAATGAATTAAATTTCTTGTTCAATCATAGTTTTTTCCAGAAATTAGGGATGGCGTAAATTTAGGCCCATCATCGTTAAAAATTAAAAAAAAAAAAAAAGAAAGGAAGAAGTGAAGAATTTTTTTATATCAATAAGAAAGGAGAGAAAGAGGGAATTAGACTATCATTTATTGGGATTAAAAATAAATAAACTAAAATATAATAATGTTAAGTAAATAGTCTATTTAGATTAAAACAAAATATATCTTGGTACAAAATGACTTAGAGAAAAACATGAAACAATATTGAGATAATAAAAAACCAAAACAAAAAGAAAGAAAAGAAGAAAAAGAAGAAATAAAATTAAAAATTTAAGTGTTTAAAAAAATATATATAATTTTTAAAATGTTATATACTTAAATATTTTTAAAAATATGTTATTTATTTATATTAAAAATTAAAACTATACTATTTAATGTAATTTTTTCCTAAAAAACTGGCCTGTGGTTTACATGGGACTCTTATTTGTGAATACATGTTGCGTTCAAGAATTTTTTTTATTTTTTATTTTATCTGGGCAATTTCATTATTGTTTTATATTTGAAAGGGTATTGTGTAGTTTTGATGACACATTCATTACATATATATAAAATATATATATATACATATATATATATATATATGTGTGTGCGCGCGCGCGTGTATAAAAGAGCCTTAGCTCCTGTGGCTCTATTTTTTGGGCCGAGTCACACATTTTAATTGAGATTTCTGTTTTGATACCCTTCTTTTTTTTTATTTTTTTTTTTTTTTTTTTTTTTTTGCTTTTAAACCTTTCCTTTTTACCTAAATATTTTATATGTTTCATTTTGCCCTCTTTTAAGTATTTTTTTTCTTTTCAACTTTTTTTCTTTTTCTTCCTAAATATTGTCTCTTTATTATTTTGCCATTCTTTTAACATATGTGATCTATTACATTATTACATAAATTATAAGAGCCATAAGGCTATATGATTTT